>CAMAOC010000204.1:0-95000 GCA_945859555.1 Megachile ligniseca
TAACGATAATAATAATAGTATTAAGGATAATAATAACAGTCATAGCGATAATAATAATAGTAACAAGAATAATAATAACAGTTATAGCGATAATAATAATAGTAATAGCAGTAATAATAACAGTTATAGCGATAATAATAATAGTAATAAGGATAAAAATAATAGTTATAAGGATAACAGTTGCAGCGATAATAATAATAGTATTCAGGATAATAATAACAGTTATAGCAATAATAATAATAGTAATAAGGATAATAATAATAGTTATAGGATAAAGACAAGAGGAATAGGGATAATAATAATAGTAATAGGTATAATAATAACAGTTATAGCGATAATAATAATAATAATAAGGATAATAATAATAGTTATAGGGATAAAGACAAGAGTAATGCGGATAGTAACAATAGAATAAGGATAATAATAACGGTTATAGCGATAATAATAATAATAATAAGGATAATAATAATAGTTATGAGGATAAAGACAAGAGTGATACGGATAGAAACAATAGAATAAGGATAATAATAACAGTTATAGCGATAATAATAATAGTAACAAGAATAATAATAACAATTATAGCGATAATAATAATAGTAACAAGAATAATAATAACAGTTATAGCGATAATAATAATAATAATAAGGATAATAATAATAGTTATAAGGATAAAGACAAGAGTAATGCGGATAGAAACAATAGAATAAGGATAATAATAACAGTTATAGCGACAATAATAATAGTAATAAGGGAATAATAATAGATATAAGGAGAAAGACAAGAGGAATAGGGATAATAATAATAGTAACATGAATAATAATAACAGTTATAGCGATAATAATAATAGTAATAAGGACAATAATAATAGTTATAAGGATAATAATAATAGTAATATGAATAAGAATAATAGTTATAAGGATAAAGACAAGAGTGATACGGATAGAAACAATAGAATAAGGATAATAATAACAGTTATAGCGATAATAATAATAGTAATAAGGATGAATAATAATAGTTATAAGGAGAAAGACAAGAGGAATAGGGATAATAATAATAGTAACAAGAATAATAATAACAGTTATAGCGATAATAATAATAGTAATAGCAGTAATAATAACAGTTATAGCGATAATAATAATAGTAATAGCAGTAATAATAACAGTTATAGCGATAATAATAATAGTAATAAGGATAAAAATAATAGTTATAAGGATAATAGTTACAGCGATAATAATAATAGTATTCAGGATAATAATAACAGTTATAGCAATAATAATAATAGTAATTTGGATAATAATAATAGTTATAAGGATAAAGACAAGAGGAATAGGGATAATAATAATAGTAATAGGAATAATAATAACAGTTATAGCGATAATAATAATAGTATTCAGGATAATAATAACGGTTATAGCAATAATAATAATAGTAATAAGGATAATAATAATAGTAATAGGAAAAATAATAACAGTTATAGCGATAATAATGATAGTAATAAGGATAAAAATAATAGTTATAAGGATAATAGTTACAGCGATAATAATAATAGTATTCAGGATAATAATAACAGTTATAGCAATAATAATAATAGTAATTTGGATAATAATAATAGTTATAAGGATAAAGACAAGAGGAATATTGATAATAATAATAGTAATAGGAATAATAATAACAGTTATAGCGATAATAGTAATAATAATAAGGATAATGATAATAGTTATAAGGATAAAGACAAGGGGAATGGGGATAATAATAATAGTGATAAGAATAATAACAACAGTTATAGCGATAATAAAAATAGTAATAAGGATAATAATAATAGTTATAAGGATAAAGACAAGAGGAATAGGAATAATAATAATAGTAATAGGAATAATAATAACAGTTCTAGCGATAATAATAATAATAATAAGGATAATGATAATAGTTATAAGGATAAAGACATGGGGAATGGGGCTAATAATATTAGTAATAAGAATAGTAATAACAGTAATAATGATAATAATAACATTTATAGCGATAATAATAATAGTTATAAGGATAAAGACAAGAGGAATAGGGACAATAATAATAGTAACAAGAATAATAATAACAGCTATAGCGATAATAATAATAGTAATAGCAATAATAATAACAGTTATAAGGGTAATAATAATAGTAATAGGAATAATAAAAACAGTTATAGCGATAATAATAATAATAATAAGGATAATGATAATAGTTATAAGGATAAAGACAAGGGGAATGGGGATAATAATAATAGTAATAAAAATAATAACAACAGTTATAGCGATAATAAAAATAGTAATAAGGATAAAAATAATACTTATAAGGATAAAGACAAGAGGAATAGGGATAATAATAATAGTAATAGGAATAATAATAACAGTTATAGCGATAATAATAATAATAATAAGGATAATGATAATAGTTATAAGGATAAAGACATGGGGAATGGGGATAGTAATATTAGCAATAACAATAGTAATAACAGTAATAGTGATAATAATAACATTTATAACGATAATAATAATAGTATTAAGGATAATAATAACAGTCATAGCGATAATAATAATAGTAATAAGGATAAAAATAATACTTATAAGGATAAAGACAAGAGGAATAGGGATAATAATAATAGTAATAGGAATAATAATAACAGTTATAGCGATAATAATAATAATAATAAGGATAATAATAATAGTTATAAGGATAAAGACAAGAGTAATGCGGATAGAAACAATAGAATAAGGATAATAATAACAGTTATAGCGACAATAATAATAGTAATAAGGGAATAATAATAGATATAAGGAGAAAGACAAGAGGAATAGGGATAATAATAATAGTAACATGAATAATAATAACAGTTATAGCGATAATAATAATAGTAATAAGGACAATAATAATAGTTATAAGGATAATAATAATAGTAATATGAATAAGAATAATAGTTATAAGGATAAAGACAAGAGTGATACGGATAGAAACAATAGAATAAGGATAATAATAACAGTTATAGCGATAATAATAATAGTAATAAGGATGAATAATAATAGTTATAAGGAGAAAGACAAGAGGAATAGGGATAATAATAATAGTAACAAGAATAATAATAACAGTTATAGCGATAATAATAATAGTAATAGCAGTAATAATAACAGTTATAGCGATAATAATAATAGTAATAGCAGTAATAATAACAGTTATAGCGATAATAATAATAGTAATAAGGATAAAAATAATAGTTATAAGGATAATAGTTACAGCGATAATAATAATAGTATTCAGGATAATAATAACAGTTATAGCAATAATAATAATAGTAATTTGGATAATAATAATAGTTATAAGGATAAAGACAAGAGGAATAGGGATAATAATAATAGTAATAGGAATAATAATAACAGTTATAGCGATAATAATAATAGTATTCAGGATAATAATAACGGTTATAGCAATAATAATAATAGTAATAAGGATAATAATAATAGTAATAGGAAAAATAATAACAGTTATAGCGATAATAATGATAGTAATAAGGATAAAAATAATAGTTATAAGGATAATAGTTACAGCGATAATAATAATAGTATTCAGGATAATAATAACAGTTATAGCAATAATAATAATAGTAATTTGGATAATAATAATAGTTATAAGGATAAAGACAAGAGGAATATTGATAATAATAATAGTAATAGGAATAATAATAACAGTTATAGCGATAATAGTAATAATAATAAGGATAATGATAATAGTTATAAGGATAAAGACAAGGGGAATGGGGATAATAATAATAGTGATAAGAATAATAACAACAGTTATAGCGATAATAAAAATAGTAATAAGGATAATAATAATAGTTATAAGGATAAAGACAAGAGGAATAGGAATAATAATAATAGTAATAGGAATAATAATAACAGTTCTAGCGATAATAATAATAATAATAAGGATAATGATAATAGTTATAAGGATAAAGACATGGGGAATGGGGCTAATAATATTAGTAATAAGAATAGTAATAACAGTAATAATGATAATAATAACATTTATAGCGATAATAATAATAGTTATAAGGATAAAGACAAGAGGAATAGGGACAATAATAATAGTAACAAGAATAATAATAACAGCTATAGCGATAATAATAATAGTAATAGCAATAATAATAACAGTTATAAGGGTAATAATAATAGTAATAGGAATAATAAAAACAGTTATAGCGATAATAATAATAATAATAAGGATAATGATAATAGTTATAAGGATAAAGACAAGGGGAATGGGGATAATAATAATAGTAATAAAAATAATAACAACAGTTATAGCGATAATAAAAATAGTAATAAGGATAAAAATAATACTTATAAGGATAAAGACAAGAGGAATAGGGATAATAATAATAGTAATAGGAATAATAATAACAGTTATAGCGATAATAATAATAATAATAAGGATAATGATAATAGTTATAAGGATAAAGACATGGGGAATGGGGATAGTAATATTAGCAATAACAATAGTAATAACAGTAATAGTGATAATAATAACATTTATAACGATAATAATAATAGTATTAAGGATAATAATAACAGTCATAGCGATAATAATAATAGTAATAAGGATGAATAGTAATAGTTATAAGGAGAAAGAGAAGAGGAATAGCGATAATAATAATAGTAATAGCAGTAATAATAACAGTTATAGCGATAATAATAATAGTAATAAGGATAAAAATAATAGTTATAAGGATAACAGTTACAGCGATAATAATAATAGTATTCAGGATAATAATAACAGTTATAGCAATAATAATAATAGTAATAAGGATAATAATAATAGTTATAAGGATAAAGACAAGAGGAATAGGGATAATAATAATAGTAATAGGAATAATAATAACAGTTATAGCGATAATAACAATAGTATTCAGGATAATAATAACAGTTATAGCAATAATAATAATAGTAATAAGGATAATAATAATAGTAATAGGAAAAATAATAACAGTTATAGCGATAATAATAATAATAATAAGGATAATAATGATAGTTATAAGGATAAAGACAGGAGTAATGCCGATAGTAACAATAGAATAAGGATAATAATAACAGTTACAGCGATAATAATAATAATAATAAGGATAATAATAGTAGTTATGAGGATAAAGACAAGAGAAATACGGATAGAAACAATAGAATAAGGATAATAATAACAGATATAGCGATAATAATAATAGTAATAAGGATAACAGTAACAGTTATAGCGATAATAATAATAATAATAGTTATAAGGATAAAGGCAAGAGTAATACGGATAGTCATAATAGTAACAAGAATAATAATAACAGTTATAGCGATAATAATAATAGTATTAAGGATAATATTAACAGTCATAGCGATAATAATAATAGTAATAAGGATGAATAATAATAGTTATAAGGAGAAGGACACGAGGAATAGGGATAATAATAATAGTAATAGGAGTAATAATAACAGTTATAGCGATAATAATAATAATAATAAGGATAATAATAATAGTTATGAGGATAAAGACAAGAGTAATACGGATAGAAACAATAGAATATGGATAATAATAACAGTTATAGCGATAATAATAATAGTAATAAGGATAACAATAACAGTTATAGCGATAATAATAATAATAATAACGATAATAATAATAGTTATAAGGATAAAGGCAATAGTAATACGGATAGTAATAATAGTAACAAGAATAATAATAACAGTTATAACGATAATAATAATAGTATTAAGGATAATATTAACAGTCATAGCGATAATAATAATAGTAATAAGGATGAATAATAATAGTTATAAGGAGAAAGACAAGAGGAATAGGGATAATAATAATAGTAACAAGAATAATAATAACAGTTATAGCGATAATAATAATAGTAATAGCAATAATAATAACAGTTATAGCGATAATAATAATAGTAATAAGGATAATAATAATAGTTATAAGGATAAAGACAAGAGGAATAGGGATAGTAATAATAGTAACAGGAATAATAATAACAGTTACAGCGATAATAATAATAATAATAAGGATAATGATAACAGTTATAAGGATAAAGACAAGGGAATAGGGATAATAATAATAGTAATAAGAATAGTAATAACAGTAATAGTGATAATAATAACATTTATAGCGATAATAATAATAGATGTAAGTATAGGAATAACAGTTATAAGGATAAAGAGAAGAGTAATACGGATAGTAGTAATAGAATAAGGACAATAATAACAGTTATAGCGATAATAATAATAGTAATAAGGACAACAATAATAGTTATAAGGATAAAGACAAGAGGAATAGGGATAATAATATTAGTAATAAGAATAGTAATAACACTAATAGTGATAATAATAATAGTAATAAGGATAACAATAATAGTTATAAGGATAAAGACAAGAATAATAGGGATAGTAATAATAGAATAAGGATAATAATAACAGTTATAGCGATAATAATAATAGTAACAAGAATAATAATAACAGTTATAGCGATAATAATAATAGTAATAACAATAATAATAACAGTTATAGCGATAAAGGCAAGAGTAATACGGATAGTAATAATAGTAACAAGAATAATAATAACAGTTATAACGATAATAATAATAGTATTAAGGATAATATTAACAGTCATAGCGATAATAATAATAGTAATAAGTATGAATAATAATAGTTATAAGGAGAAAGGCAAGAGGAATAGGGATAATAATAATAGTAACAAGAATAATAATAACAGTTATAGCGATAATAATATTAGTAATAGCAATAATAATAACAGTTATAGCGATAATAATAATAATAATAAGGATAATAATAATAGTTATAGCGATAATAATAATAGTAATAAGGGCAATAATAATAGTTATAAGGAGAAAGACAAGAGGAATAGGGATAATAATAATAGTAACATGAATAATAATAACAGTTATAGCGATAATAATAATAGTAATAGCAATAATAATAACAGTTATAGCGATAATAATAATAGTAATAAGGATGAATAATAATAGTTATAAGGAGAAAGACAAGAGGAATAGGGATAATAATAATAGTAACAAGAATAATAATAACAGTTATAGCGATAATAATAATAGTAATAGCAATAATAATAACAGTTATAGCGATAATAATAATAGTAATAAGGATAATAATAATAGTTATAAGGATAAAGACAAGAATAATACGGATAGTAATAATAGTAACAAGAATAATAATAACAGTTATAACGATAATAATAATAGTATTTAGGATAATAATAACAGTCATAACGATAATAATAATAGTAATAAGGATGAATAATAATAGTTATAAGGAGAAAGACAAGAGGAATAGGGATAATAATAATAGTAACAAGAATAATAATAACAGTTATAGCGATAATAATAATAGTAACAAGAATAATAATAACAGTTATAGCGATAATAATAATAGTAACAAGAATAATAATAACAGTTATAGCGATAATAATAATAGTAATAAGGATAACAATAACAGTTATAGCGATAATAATAATAATAATAACGATAATAATTATAGTTATAAGGATAAAGGCAAGAGTAATACGGATAGTAATAATAGTAACAAGAATAATAATAACAGTTATAACGATAATAATAATAGTATTAAGGATAATAATAACAGTCATAGCGATAATAATAATAGTAATAAGGATGAATAATAAGAGTTATAAGGAGAAAGACAAGAGGAATAGGGATAATAATAATAGTAACAAGAATAATAATAACAGTTATAGCGATACTAATAATAGTAATAGCAATAATAATAACAGTTATCGCGATAATAATAATAGTAATAAGGATAATAATAATAGTTATAAGGATAAAGACACGAGTAATGCGGATAGTAACAATAGACTAAGGACAATAATAATAGTTATGAGCATAAAGACAAGAGTAATACGGATAGAAACAATAGAATAAGGATAATAATAACAGTTATAGCGATAATAATAATAGTAACAAGAATAATAATAACAGTTATAGCGATAATAATAATAGTAATAACAATAATAATAACAGTTATAGCGATAATAATAATAGTAATAGGAATAATAATAACAGTTATAGCAATAATAATAATAGTAATAAGGGCAATAATAATAGTTATAAAGATAAAGACAAGAGTCATAGGGATAATAATAATAGTAACAAGAATAATAATAACAGTTATAGCGATAATAATAATAGTAACAAGAATAATAATAACAGTTATAGCGATAATAAAAATAGTAACAAGAATAATAATAACAGTTATAGCGATAATAATAATAGTAATAAGGATAACAATAACAGTTATAGCGATAATAATAATAGTAATAAGGATAACAATAACAGTTATAGCGATAATAATAATAATAATAATAACGATAATAATTATAGTTATAAGGATAAAGGCAAGAGTAATACGGATAGTAATAATAGTAACAAGAATAATAATAACAGTTATAACGATAATAATAATAGTATTAAGGATAATAATAACAGTCATAGCGATAATAATAATAGTAATAAGGATGAATAATAAGAGTTATAAGCAGAAAGACAAGAGGAATAGGGATAATAATAATAGGAACAAGAATAATAATAACAGTTATAGCGATAATAATAATAGTAATAGCAATAATAATAACAGTTATCGCGATAATAATAATAGTAATAAGGATAATAATAATAGTTATAAGGATAAAGACAAGAGGAATAGGCATAATAATAAAAGTAATAGGAGTAATAATAACAGTTATAGCGATAATAATAATAGTTACAAGAATAATAATAACAGTTATAGCGATAATAATAATAGTAATAACAATAATAATAACAGTTATAGCGATAATAATAATAGTAACAAGAATAATAATAACAGTTACAGCGATAATAATAATAGTAATAACAATAATAATAACAGTTATAGTGATAATAATAATAGTAATAGGAATAATAATAACAGTTATAGCGATAATAATAATAGTAATAAGGGCAATAATAATAGTTATAAGGAGAAAGACAAGAGTCATAGGGATAATAATAATAGTAACAAGAATAATAATAACAGTTATAGCGATAATAATAGTAGTAACAAGAATAATAATAACAGTTATAGCGATAATAATAATAGTAACAAGAATAATAATAACAGTTATAACGATAATAATAATAGTAATAAGGATAACAATAACAGTTATAGCGATAATAATAATAATAATAACGATAATAATTATAGTTATAAGGATAAAGGCAAGAGTAATACGGATAGTAATAATAGTAACAAGAATAATAATAACAGGTATAACGATAATAATAATAGTATTAAGGATAATATTATCAGTCATAGCGATAATAATAATAGTAATAAGGATGAATAATAATAGTTATAAGGAGAAAGACAAGAGGAATAGGGATAATGATAATAGTAACAAGAATAATAATAACAGTTATAGCGATAATAATAATAGTAATAGCAATAATAATAACAGATATAGCGATAATAATAATAATAATAAGGATAATAATAATAGTTATAAGGATAAAGATACGAGTAATGCGGATAGTAACAATAGACTAAGGACAATAATAATAGTTATGAGCATAAAGACAAGAGTAATACGCATAGAAACAATAGAATAAGGATAATAATAACAGTTATAGCGATAATAATAATAGTAACAAGAATAATAATAACAGTTATAGCGGTAATAATAATAGTAAAAGGAATAATAATAACAGTTATAGCGATAATAATAATAGTATTCAGGATAATAATAACAGTTATAGCAAAAATAATAATAGTAATAAGGATAATGATAATAGTTATAAGGATAAAGACAAGGGGAATAGGGATAATAATAATAGTAATAAGAATAGTAATAACAGTAATAGTGATAATAATAACATTTACAGCGATAATAATAATAGATATAAGTATAGGAATAACATTTATAAGGATAAAGAGAAGAGTAATACGGATAGTAATAATAGTAACAAGAATAATAATAACAGTTATAACGATAATAATAATAGTATTAAGGATAATATTAACAGTCATAGCGATAATAATAATAGTAATAAGGATGAATAATAATAGTTATAAGGAGAAAGACAAGAGGAATAGGGATAATAATAATAGTAACAAGAATAATAATAACAGTTATAGCGATAATAATAAAAGTAATAGCAATAATAATAACAGATATAGCGATAATAATAATAATAATAAGGATAATAATAATAGTTATAGCGATAATAATAATAGTAATAAGGGCAATAATAATAGTTATAAGGAGTATAATAATAGTAATATGAATAAGAATAATAGTTATAAGGATAAAGACAAGAGTAATACGGATAGTCAGAATAGAATAAGGATAACAATAACATTTATGTCGATAATAATAATAACAATAAGGGTAATAATGATAGTTATAAGGATAAAGACAAGAATAATACGGATAGTAACAATAGAATAAGGATAATAATAACAATTATAGCGATAATAATAATATATATAAGTATAGGAATAACAGTTATAAGGATAAAGAGAAGAGTAATACGGATAGTAATAATCTAACAAGGACGATAATAACAGTTATAGCGATAATAATAATAATAATAAGGGCAATAATAATAGTTATGAGGATAAAGACAAGAGTAATACGGATAGAAACAATAGAATAAGGATAATAATAACAGTTATAGCGATAATAATAATAGAAATAAGGATAACAATAACAGTTATAGCGATAATAATAATAGTATTCAGGATAATAGTAACAGTTATAGCATAAATAATAATAGTAATAATGATAATAATAATAGTTATAAGGATAAAGACAAGAGGAATAGGGATAATAATAACAGTTATAGCGATAATAATAATAATAATAAGGATAATAATAATAGTTATAGGGATAAAGACAAGAGTAATGCGGATAGTAACAATAGAATAAGGATAATAATAACGGTTATAGCGATAATAATAATAATAATAAGGATAATAATAATAGTTATGAGGATAAAGACAAGAGTAATACGGATAGAAACAATAGAATAAGGATAATAATAACAGTTATAGCGATAATAATAATAGTAACAAGAATAATAATAACAATTATAGCGATAATAATAATAGTAACAAGAATAATAATAACAGTTATAGCGATAATAATAATAATAATAAGGATAATAATAATAGTTATAAGGATAAAGACAAGAGTAATGCGGATAGAAACAATAGAATAAGGATAATAATAACAGTTATAGCGATAATAATAATAGTAATAAGGGAATAATAATAGATATAAGGAGAAAGACAAGAGGAATAGGGATAATAATAATAGTAACATGAATAATAATAACAGTTATAGCGATAATAATAATAGTAATAAGGGCAATAATAATAGTTATAAGGAGAAAGACAAGAGGAATAGGGATAATAATAATAGTAACATGAATAATAATAACAGTTATAGCGATAATAATAATAGTAATAGCAATAATAATAACAGTTATAGCGATAATAATAATAGTAATAAGGACAATAATAATAGTTATAAGGATAATAATAATAGTAATATGAATAAGAATAATAGTTATAAGGATAAAGACAATAGTAATACGGATAGTAATAATAGTATAAGGACAATAATAACAGTTATAGCGATAATAATAATAGTAATAAGGGCAATAATAATAGTTATAAGGAGAAAGACAAGAGTCATAGGGATAATAATAATAGTAACAAGAATAATAATAACAGTTATAGCGATAATAATAATAATAATAAGGATAATAATAATAGTTATAAGGATAAAGACAAGAGTAATGCGGATAGTAACAATAGAATAAGGATAATAATAACAGTTATAGCGATAATAATAATAGTAATAAGGGCAATAATAATAGTTATAAGGAGAAAGACAAGAGGAATAGGGATAATAATAATAGTAACATGAATAATAATAACAGTTATAGCGATAATAATAATAGTAATAGCAATAATAATAACAGTTATAGCGATAATAATAATAGTAATAAGGATAACAATAACAGTTATAGCGATAATAATAATAATAATAAGGATAATAATAATAGTTATAAGGATAAAGACAAGAGTAATGCGGATAGTAACAATAGAATAAGGATAATAATAATAGTTATGACGATAAAGACAAGAGTAATACGGATAGAAACAATAGAATGAGGATAATAATAACAGTTATAGCGATAATAATAATAGTAATAAGGATAACAATAACAGTTATAGCGATAATAATAATAATAATAACGATAATAATAATAATTATAAGGATAAAGGCAAGAGTAATACGGATAGTAACAATAGAATAAGGATAATAATAATAGTTATAACGATAATAATAATAGTATTAAGGATAATAATAACAGTCATAGCGATAATAATAATAGTAATAAGGATGAATAATAATAGTTATAAGGAGAAAGACAAGAGGAATAGGGATAATAATAATAGTAACAAGAATAATAATAACAGTTATAGCGATAATAATAATAGTAATAGCAGTAATAATAACAGTTATAGCGATAATAATAATAGTAATAGCAGTAATAATAACAGTTATAGCGATAATAATAATAGTAATAAGGATAAAAATAATAGTTATAAGGATAATAGTTACAGCGACAATAATAATAGTATTCAGGATAATAATAACAGTTATAGCAATAATAATAATAGTAATTTGGATAATAATAATAGTTATAAGGATAAAGACAAGAGGAATAGGGATAATAATAATAGTAATAGGAATAATAATAACAGTTATAGCGATAATAATAATAGTATTCAGGATAATAATAACGGTTATAGCAATAATAATAATAGTAATAAGGATAATAATAATAGTAATAGGAAAAATAATAACAGTTATAGCGATAATAATAATAATAATAAGGATAATAATGATAGTTATAATGATAAAGACAAGAGTAATGCCGATAGTAACAATAGAATAAGGATAATAATAACAGTTACAGCGATAATAATAATAATAATAATAAGGATAATAATAGTAGTTATGAGGATAAAGACAAGAGAAATACGGATAGAAACAATAGAATAAGGATAATAATAACAGATATAGCGATAATAATTTCAGTAATAAGGATAACAATAACAGTTTTAGCGATAATAATAATAATAATAGTTATAAGGATAAAGGCAAGAGTAATACGGATAGTAATAATAGTAACAAGAATAATAATAACAGTTATAAAGATAATAATAATAGTATTAAGGATAATAATAACAGTCATAGCGATAATAATAATAGTAATAAGGATGAATAATAATAGTTATAAGGAGAAAGACAAGAGGAATATTGATAATAATAATAGTAATAGGAATAATAATAAAAGTTATAGCGATAATAGTAATAATAATAAGGATAATGATAATAGTTATAAGGATAAAGACAAGAGTAATGCGGATAGTAACAATAGAATAAGGATAATGATAACGGTTATAGCGATAATAATAATAATAATAAGGATAATAATAATAGTTATGAGGATAAAGACAAGAGTAATACGGATAGAAACAATAGAATAAGGATAATAATAACAGTTATAGCGATAATAATAATAGTAATAAGGATAACAATAACAGTTATAGCGATAATAATAATAATAATAAGGATAATAATAATAGTTATAAGGATAAAGACAAGAGTAATGCGGATAGAAACAATAGAATAAGGATAATAATAACAGTTATAGCGATAATAATAATAGTAATAAGGGAATAATAATAGATATAAGGAGAAAGACAAGAGGAATAGGGATAATAATAATAGTAACATGAATAATAATAACAGTTATAGCGATAATAATAATAGTAATAAGGACAATAATAATAGTTATAAGGATAATAATAATAGTAATATGAATAAGAATAATAGTTATAAGGATAAAGACAAGAGTGATACGGATAGAAACAATAGAATAAGGATAATAATAACAGTTATAGCGATAATAATAATAGAAATAAGGATAACTATTACAGTTATAGCGATAATAATAATAATAATAACGATAATAATAATAGTTATAAGGATAAAGGCAAGAGTAATACGGATAGTAATAATAGTAACAAGAATAATAATAACAGTTATAACGATAATAATAATAGTATTAAGGATAATAATAACAGTCATAGCGATAATAATAATAGTAATAAGGATGAATAATAATAGTTATAAGGAGAAAGACAAGAGGAATAGGGATAATAATAATAGTAACAAGAATAATAATAACAGTTATAGCGATAATAATAATAGTAATAGCAGTAATAATAACAGTTATAGCGATAATAATAATAGTAATAGCAGTAATAATAACAGTTATAGCGATAATAATAATAGTAATAAGGATAAAAATAATAGTTATAAGGATAATAGTTACAGCGATAATAATAATAGTATTCAGGATAATAATAACAGTTATAGCAATAATAATAATAGTAATTTGGATAATAATAATAGTTATAAGGATAAAGACAAGAGGAATAGGGATAATAATAATAGTAATAGGAATAATAATAACAGTTATAGCGATAATAATAATAGTATTCAGGATAATAATAACGGTTATAGCAATAATAATAATAGTAATAAGGATAATAATAATAGTAATAGGAAAAATAATAACAGTTATAGCGATAATAATGATAGTAATAAGGATAAAAATAATAGTTATAAGGATAATAGTTACAGCGATAATAATAATAGTATTCAGGATAATAATAACAGTTATAGCAATAATAATAATAGTAATTTGGATAATAATAATAGTTATAAGGATAAAGACAAGAGGAATATTGATAATAATAATAGTAATAGGAATAATAATAACAGTTATAGCGATAATAGTAATAATAATAAGGATAATGATAATAGTTATAAGGATAAAGACAAGGGGAATGGGGATAATAATAATAGTGATAAGAATAATAACAACAGTTATAGCGATAATAAAAATAGTAATAAGGATAATAATAATAGTTATAAGGATAAAGACAAGAGGAATAGGAATAATAATAATAGTAATAGGAATAATAATAACAGTTCTAGCGATAATAATAATAATAATAAGGATAATGATAATAGTTATAAGGATAAAGACATGGGGAATGGGGCTAATAATATTAGTAATAAGAATAGTAATAACAGTAATAATGATAATAATAACATTTATAGCGATAATAATAATAGTTATAAGGATAAAGACAAGAGGAATAGGGATAATAATAATAGTAATAGGAATAATAATAACAGTTATAGCGATAATAATAATAATAATAAGGATAATAATAATAGTTATAGGGATAAAGACAAGAGTAATGCGGATAGTAACAATAGAATAAGGATAATGATAACGGTTATAGCGATAATAATAATAATAATAAGGATAATAATAATAGTTATGAGGATAAAGACAAGAGTAATACGGATAGAAACAATAGAATAAGGATAATAATAACAGATATAGCGATAATAATAATAGTAATAGGAATAATAATAACAGTTATAGCGATAATAGTAATAATAATAAGGATAATGATAATAGTTATAAGGATAAAGACAAGAGTAATGCGGATAGTAACAATAGAATAAGGATAATAATAATAGTTATGAGGACAAAGACAAGAGTAATACGGATAGAAACAATAGAATAAGGATAATAATAACAGTTATAGCGATAATAATAATAGAAATAAGGAAAACAATTACAGTTATAGCGATAATAATAATAATAATAACGATAATAATAATAGTTATAAGGATAAAGGCAAGAGTAGTACGGATAGTAATAATAGTAACAAGAATAATAATAACAGTTATAACGATAATAATAATAGTATTAAGGATAATAATAACAGTCATAGCGATAATAATAATAGTAATAAGGATGAATAATAATAGTTATAAGGAGAAAGACAAGAGGAATAGGGATAATAATAATAGTAACAAGAATAATAATAACAGTTATAGCGATAATAATAATTGTAATAGGAATAATAATAACAGTTCTAGCGATAATAATAATAATAATAAGGATAACAATAACAGTTATAGCGATAATAATAATAATAATAACGATAATAATAATAGTTATAAGGATAAAGGCAAGAGTAATACGGATAGTAATAATAGTAACAAGAATAATAATAACAGTTATAACGATAATAATAATAGTATTAAGGATAATAATAACAGTCATAGCGATAATAATAATAGTAATAAGGATGAATAATAATAGTTAGAAGGAGAAAGACACGAAGAATAGGGACAATAATAATAGTAACAAGAATAATAATAACAGCTATAGCGATAATAATAATAGTAATAGCAATAATAATAACAGTTATAAGGGTAATAATAATAGTAATAGGAATAATAATAACAGTTATAGCGATAATAATAATAATAATAAGGATAATGATAATAGTTATAAGGATAAAGACAAGGGGAATGGGGATAATAATAATAGTAATAAAAATAATAACAACAGTTATAGCGATAATAAAAATAGTAATAAGGATAAAAATAATACTTATAAGGATAAAGACAAGAGGAATAGGGATAATAATAATAGTAATAGGAATAATAATAACAGTTATAGCGATAATAATAATAATAATAAGGATAATGATAATAGTTATAAGGATAAAGACATGGGGAATGGGGATAGTAATATTAGCAATAACAATAGTAATAACAGTAATAGTGATAATAATAACATTTATAACGATAATAATAATAGTATTAAGGATAATAATAACAGTCATAGCGATAATAATAATAGTAATAAGGATGAATAGTAATAGTTATAAGGAGAAAGACAAGAGGAATAGCGATAATAATAATAGTAATAGCAGTAATAATAACAGTTATAGCGATAATAATAATAGTAATAAGGATAAAAATAATAGTTATAAGGATAACAGTTACAGCGATAATAATAATAGTATTCAGGATAATAATAACAGTTATAGCAATAATAATAATAGTAATAAGGATAATAATAATAGTTATAAGGATAAAGACAAGAGGAATAGGGATAATAATAATAGTAATAGGAATAATAATAACAGTTATAGCGATAATAACAATAGTATTCAGGATAATAATAACAGTTATAGCAATAATAATAATAGTAATAAGGATAATAATAATAGTAATAGGAAAAATAATAACAGTTATAGCGATAATAATAATAATAATAAGGATAATAATGATAGTTATAAGGATAAAGACAGGAGTAATGCCGATAGTAACAATAGAATAAGGATAATAATAACAGTTACAGCGATAATAATAATAATAATAAGGATAATAATAGTAGTTATGAGGATAAAGACAAGAGAAATACGGATAGAAACAATAGAATAAGGATAATAATAACAGATATAGCGATAATAATAATAGTAATAAGGATAACAGTAACAGTTATAGCGATAATAATAATAATAATAGTTATAAGGATAAAGGCAAGAGTAATACGGATAGTCATAATAGTAACAAGAATAATAATAACAGTTATAGCGATAATAATAATAGTATTAAGGATAATATTAACAGTCATAGCGATAATAATAATAGTAATAAGGATGAATAATAATAGTTATAAGGAGAAGGACAAGAGGAATAGGGATAATAATAATAGTAATAGGAGTAATAATAACAGTTATAGCGATAATAATAATAATAATAAGGATAATAATAATAGTTATGAGGATAAAGACAAGAGTAATACCGATAGAAACAATAGAATATGGATAATAATAACAGTTATAGCGATAATAATAATAGTAATAAGGATAACAATAACAGTTATAGCGATAATAATAATAATAATAACGATAATAATAATAGTTATAAGGATAAAGGCAATAGTAATACGGATAGTAATAATAGTAACAAGAATAATAATAACAGTTATAACGATAATAATAATAGTATTAAGGATAATATTAACAGTCATAGCGATAATAATAATAGTAATAAGGATGAATAATAATAGTTATAAGGAGAAAGACAAGAGGAATAGGGATAATAATAATAGTAACAAGAATAATAATAACAGTTATAGCGATAATAATAATAGTAATAGCAATAATAATAACAGTTATAGCGATAATAATAATAGTAATAAGGATAATAATAATAGTTATAAGGATAAAGACAAGAGGAATAGGGATAGTAATAATAGTAATAGGAATAATAATAACAGTTACAGCGATAATAATAATAATAATAAGGATAATGATAACAGTTATAAGGATAAAGACAAGGGAATAGGGATAATAATAATAGTAATAAGAATAGTAATAACAGTAATAGTGATAATAATAACATTTATAGCGATAATAATAATAGATGTAAGTATAGGAATAACAGTTATAAGGATAAAGAGAAGAGTAATACGGATAGTAGTAATAGAATAAGGACAATAATAACAGTTATAGCGATAATAATAATAGTAATAAGGACAACAATAATAGTTATAAGGATAAAGACAAGAGGAATAGGGATAATAATATTAGTAATAAGAATAGTAATAACACTAATAGTGATAATAATAATAGTAATAAGGATAACAATAATAGTTATAAGGATAAAGACAAGAATAATAGGGATAGTAATAATAGAATAAGGATAATAATAACAGTTATAGCGATAATAATAATAGTAACAAGAATAATAATAACAGTTATAGCGATAATAATAATAGTAATAACAATAATAATAACAGTTATAGCGATAAAGGCAAGAGTAATACGGATAGTAATAATAGTAACAAGAATAATAATAACAGTTATAACGATAATAATAATAGTATTAAGGATAATATTAACAGTCATAGCGATAATAATAATAGTAATAAGTATGAATAATAATAGTTATAAGGAGAAAGGCAAGAGGAATAGGGATAATAATAATAGTAACAAGAATAATAATAACAGTTATAGCGATAATAATAATAATAATAAGGATAATAATAATAGTTATAGCGATAATAATAATAGTAATAAGGGCAATAATGATAGTTATAAGGAGAAAGACAAGAGGAATAGGGATAATAATAATAGTAACATGAATAATAATAACAGTTATAGCGATAATAATAATAGTAATAGCAATAATAATAACAGTTATAGCGATAATAATAATAGTAATAAGGATGAATAATAATAGTTATAAGGAGAAAGACAAGAGGAATAGGGATAATAATAATAGTAACAAGAATAATAATAACAGTTATAGCGATAATAATAATAGTAATAGCAATAATAATAACAGTTATAGCGATAATAATAATAGTAATAAGGATAATAATAATAGTTATAAGGATAAAGACAAGAATAATACGGATAGTAATAATAGTAACAAGAATAATAATAACAGTTATAACGATAATAATAATAGTATTTAGGATAATAATAACAGTCATAACGATAATAATAATAGTAATAAGGATGAATAATAATAGTTATAAGGAGAAAGACAAGAGGAATAGGGATAATAATAATAGTAACAAGAATAATAATAACAGTTATAGCGATAATAATAATAGTAACAAGAATAATAATAACAGTTATAGCGATAATAATAATAGTAACAAGAATAATAATAACAGTTATAGCGATAATAATAATAGTAATAAGGATAACAATAACAGTTATAGCGATAATAATAATAATAATAACGATAATAATTATAGTTATAAGGATAAAGGCAAGAGTAATACGGATAGTAATAATAGTAACAAGAATAATAATAACAGTTATAACGATAATAATAATAGTATTAAGGATAATAATAATAGTAATAAGGATGAATAATAAGAGTTATAAGGAGAAAGACAAGAGGAATAGGGATAATAATAATAGTAACAAGAATAATAATAACAGTTATAGCGATAATAATAATAGTAATAGCAGTAATAATAACAGTTATAGCGATAATAATAATAGTAATAGCAGTAATAATAACAGTTATAGCGATAATAATAATAGTAATAAGGATAAAAATAATAGTTATAAGGATAATAGTTACAGCGATAATAATAATAGTATTCAGGATAATAATAACAGTTATAGCAATAATAATAATAGTAATTTGGATAATAATAATAGCTATAAGGATAAAGACAAGAGGAATAGGGATAATAATAATAGTAATAGGAATAATAATAACAGTTATAGCGATAATAATAATAGTATTCAGGATAATAATAACGGTTATAGCAATAATAATAATAGTAATAAGGATAATAATAATAGTAATAGGAAAAATAATAACAGTTATAGCGATAATAATAATAGTAATAAGGATAAAAATAATAGTTATAAGGATAATAGTTACAGCGATAATAATAATAGTATTCAGGATAATAATAACAGTTATAGCAATAATAATAATAGTAATTTGGATAATAATAATAGTTATAAGGATAAAGACAAGAGGAATATTGATAATAATAATAGTAATAGGAATAATAATAACAGTTATAGCGATAATAATAATAATAATAAGGATAATAATAATAGTATTAAGGATAATATTAACAGTCATAGCGATAATAATAATAGTAATAAGTATGAATAATAATAGTTATAAGGAGAAAGGCAAGAGGAATAGGGATAATAATAATAGTAACAAGAATAATAATAACAGTTATAGCGATAATAATATTAGTAATAGCAATAATAATAACAGTTATAGCGATAATAATAATAATAATAAGGATAATAATAATAGTTATAGCGATAATAATAATAGTAATAAGGGCAATAATAATAGTTATAAGGAGAAAGACAAGAGGAATAGGGATAATAATAATAGTAACATGAATAATAATAACAGTTATAGCGATAATAATAATAGTAATAGCAATAATAATAACAGTTATAGCGATAATAATAATAGTAATAAGGATAATAATAATAGTTATAAGGAGAATAATAATAGTAATATGCATAAGAATAATAGTTATAAGGATAAAGACAAGAGTAATACGGATAGTCAGAATAGAATAAGGATAATAATAACAGTTATGTCGATAATAATAATAATAATAAGGGTAATAATGATAGTTATAAGGATAAAGACAAGAATAATACGGATAGTAATAATAGTAACAAGAATAATAATAACAGTTATAACGATAATAATAATAGTATTTAGGATAATAATAACAGTCATAACGATAATAATAATAGTAATAAGGATGAATAATAATAGTTATAAGGAGAAAGACAAGAGGAATAGGGATAATAATAATAGTAACAAGAATAATAATAACAGTTATAGCGATAATAATAATAGTAACAAGAATAATAATAACAGTTATAGCGATAATAATAATAGTAACAAGAATAATAATAACAGTTATAGCGATAATAATAATAGTAATAAGGATAACAATAACAGTTATAGCGATAATAATAATAATAATAACGATAATAATTATAGTTATAAGGATAAAGGCAAGAGTAATACGGATAGTAATAATAGTAACAAGAATAATAATAACAGTTATAACGATAATAATAATAGTATTAAGGATAATAATAACAGTCATAGCGATAATAATAATAGTAATAAGGATGAATAATAAGAGTTATAAGGAGAAAGACAAGAGGAATAGGGATAATAATAATAGTAACAAGAATAATAATAACAGTTATAGCGATACTAATAATAGTAATAGCAATAATAATAACAGTTATCGCGATAATAATAATAGTAATAAGGATAATAATAATAGTTATAAGGATAAAGACACGAGTAATGCGGATAGTAACAATAGACTAAGGACAATAATAATAGTTATGAGCATAAAGACAAGAGTAATACGGATAGAAACAATAGAATAAGGATAATAATAACAGTTATAGCGATAATAATAATAGTAACAAGAATAATAATAACAGTTATAGCGATAATAATAATAGTAATAACAATAATAATAACAGTTATAGCGATAATAATAATAGTAATATGAATAATAATAACAGTTATAGCAATAATAATAATAGTAATAAGGGCAATAATAATAGTTATAAGGATAAAGACAAGAGTCATAGGGATAATAATAATAGTAACAAGAATAATAATAACAGTTATAGCGATAATAATAATAGTAACAAGAATAATAATAACAGTTATAGCGATAATAATAATAGTAACAAGAATAATAATAACAGATATAGCGATAATAATAATAATAATAAGGATAATAATAATAGTTATAAGGATAAAGATACGAGTAATGCGGATAGTAACAATAGACTAAGGACAATAATAATAGTTATGAGCATAAAGACAAGAGTAATACGCATAGAAACAATAGAATAAGGATAATAATAACAGTTATAGCGATAATAATAATAGTAATAGCAGTAATAATAACAGTTATAGCGATAATAATAATAGTAATAGCAGTAATAATAACAGTTATAGCGATAATAATAATAGTAATAAGGATAAAAATAATAGTTATAAGGATAATAGTTACAGCGATAATAATAATAGTATTCAGGATAATAATAACAGTTATAGCAATAATAATAATAGTAATTTGGATAATAATAATAGTTATAAGGATAAAGACAAGAGGAATAGGGATAATAATAATAGTAATAGGAATAATAATAACAGTTATAGCGATAATAATAATAGTATTCAGGATAATAATAACGGTTATAGCAATAATAATAATAGTAATAAGGATAATAATAATAGTAATAGGAAAAATAATAACAGTTATAGCGATAAAAATAATAGTAATAAGGATAAAAATAATAGTTATAAGGATAATAGTTACAGCGATAATAATAATAGTATTCAGGATAATAATAACAGTTATAGCAATAATAATAATAGTAATTTGGATAATAATAATAGTTATAAGGATAAAGACAAGAGGAATATTGATAATAATAATAGTAATAGCAATAATAATAACAGTTATAAGGGTAATAATAATAGTAATAGGAATAATAATAACAGTTATAGCGATAATAATAATAATAATAAGGATAATGATAATAGTTATAAGGATAAAGACAAGGGGAATGGGGATAATAATAATAGTAATAAAAATAATAACAACAGTTATAGCGATAATAAAAATAGTAATAAGGATAAAAATAATACTTATAAGGATAAAGACAAGAGGAATAGGGATAATAATAATAGTAATAGGAATAATAATAACAGTTATAGCGATAATAATAATAATAATAAGGATAATGATAATAGTTATAAGGATAAAGACATGGGGAATGGGGATAGTAATATTAGCAATAACAATAGTAATAACAGTAATAGTGATAATAATAACATTTATAACGATAATAATAATAGTATTAAGGATAATAATAACAGTCATAGCGATAATAATAATAGTAATAAGGATGAATAGTAATAGTTATAAGGAGAAAGACAAGAGGAATAGCGATAATAATAATAGTAATAGCAGTAATAATAACAGTTATAGCGATAATAATAATAGTAATAAGGATAAAAATAATAGTTATAAGGATAACAGTTGCAGCGATAATAATAATAGTATTCAGGATAATAATAACAGTTATAGCAATAATAATAATAGTAATAAGGATAATAATAATAGTTATAAGGATATAGACAAGAGGAATAGGGATAATAATAATAGTAATAGGAATAATAATAACAGTTATAGCGATAATAACAATAGTATTCAGGATAATAATAACAGTTATAGCAATAATAATAATAGTAATAAGGATAATAATAATAGTAATAGGAAAAATAATAACAGTTATAGCGATAATAATAATAATAATAAGGATAATAATGATAGTTATAAGGATAAAGACAGGAGTAATGCCGATAGTAACAATAGAATAAGGATAATAATAACAGTTACAGCGATAATAATAATAATAATAAGGATAATAATAGTAGTTATGAGGATAAAGACAAGAGAAATACGGATAGAAACAATAGAATAAGGATAATAATAACAGATATAGCGATAATAATAATAGTAATAAGGATAACAGTAACAGTTATAGCGATAATAATAATAATAATAGTTATAAGGATAAAGGCAAGAGTAATACGGATAGTCATCATAGTAACAAGAATAATAATAACAGTTATAGCGATAATAATAATAGTATTAAGGATAATATTAACAGTCATAGCGATAATAATAATAGTAATAAGGATGAATAATAATAGTTATAAGGAGAAGGACAAGAGGAATAGGGATAATAATAATAGTAATAGGAGTAATAATAACAGTTATAGCGATAATAATAATAATAATAAGGATAATAATAATAGTTATGAGGATAAAGACAAGAGTAATACGGATAGAAACAATAGAATATCGATAATAATAACAGTTATAGCGATAATAATAATAGTAATAAGGATAACAATAACAGTTATAGCGATAATAATAATAATAATAACGATAATAATAATAGTTATAAGGATAAAGGCAATAGTAATACGGATAGTAATAATAGTAACAAGAATAATAATAACAGTTATAACGATAATAATAATAGTATTAAGGATAATATTAACAGTCATAGCGATAATAATAATAGTAATAAGGATGAATAATAATAGTTATAAGGAGAAAGACAAGAGGAATAGGGATAATAATAATAGTAACAAGAATAATAATAACAGTTATAGCGATAATAATAATAGTAATAGCAATAATAATAACAGTTATAGCGATAATAATAATAGTAATAAGGATAATATTAATAGTTATAAGGATAAAGACAAGAGGAATAGGGATAGTAATAATAGTAATAGGAATAATAATAACAGTTACAGCGATAATAATAATAATAATAAGGATAATGATAACAGTTATAAGGATAAAGACAAGGGAATAGGGATAATAATAATAGTAATAAGAATAGTAATAACAGTAATAGTGATAATAATAACATTTATAGCGATAATAATAATAGATGTAAGTATAGGAATAACAGTTATAAGGATAAAGAGAAGAGTAATACGGATAGTAGTAATAGAATAAGGACAATAATAACAGTTATAGCGATAATAATAATAGTAATAAGGACAACAATAATAGTTATAAGGATAAAGACAAGAGGAATAGGGATAATAATATTAGTAATAAGAATAGTAATAACACTAATAGTGATAATAATAATAGTAATAAGGATAACAATAATAGTTATAAGGATAAAGACAAGAATAATAGGGATAGTAATAATAGAATAAGGATAATAATAACAGTTATAGCGATAATAATAATAGTAACAAGAATAATAATAACAGTTATAGCGATAATAATAATAGTAATAACAATAATAATAACAGTTATAGCGATAAAGGCAAGAGTAATACGGATAGTAATAATAGTAACAAGAATAATAATAACAGTTATAACGATAATAATAATAGTATTAAGGATAATATTAACAGTCATAGCGATAATAATAATAGTAATAAGTATGAATAATAATAGTTATAAGGAGAAAGGCAAGAGGAATAGGGATAATAATAATAGTAACAAGAATAATAATAACAGTTATAGCGATAATAATATTAGTAATAGCAATAATAATAACAGTTATAGCGATAATAATAATAATAATAAGGATAATAATAATAGTTATAGCGATAATAATAATAGTAATAAGGGCAATAATAATAGTTATAAGGAGAAAGACAAGAGGAATAGGGATAATAATAATAGTAACATGAATAATAATAACAGTTATAGCGATAATAATAATAGTAATAGCAATAATAATAACAGTTATAGCGATAATAATAATAGTAATAAGGATAATAATAATAGTTATAAGGAGAATAATAATAGTAATATGCATAAGAATAATAGTTATAAGGATAAAGACAAGAGTAATACGGATAGTCAGAATAGAATAAGGATAATAATAACAGTTATGTCGATAATAATAATAATAATAAGGGTAATAATGATAGTTATAAGGATAAAGACAAGAATAATACGGATAGTAATAATAGTAACAAGAATAATAATAACAGTTATAACGATAATAATAATAGTATTTAGGATAATAATAACAGTCATAACGATAATAATAATAGTAATAAGGATGAATAATAATAGTTATAAGGAGAAAGACAAGAGGAATAGGGATAATAATAATAGTAACAAGAATAATAATAACAGTTATAGCGATAATAATAATAGTAACAAGAATAATAATAACAGTTATAGCAATAATAATAATAGTAATAAGGGCAATAATAATAGTTATAAGGATAAAGACAAGAGTCATAGGGATAATAATAATAGTAACAAGAATAATAATAACAGTTATAGCGATAATAATAATAGTAACAAGAATAATAATAACAGTTATAGCGATAATAATAATAGTAACAAGAATAATAATAACAGTTATAGCGATAATAATAATAGTAATAAGGATAACAATAACAGTTATAGCGATAATAATAATAGTAATAAGGATAACAATAACAGTTATAGCGATAATAATAATAATAATAATAACGATAATAATTATAGTTATAAGGATAAAGGCAAGAGTAATACGGATAGTAATAATAGTAACAAGAATAATAATAACAGTTATAACGATAATAATAATAGTATTAAGGATAATAATAACAGTCATAGCGATAATAATAATAGTAATAAGGATGAATAATAAGAGTTATAAGCAGAAAGACAAGAGGAATAGGGATAATAATAATAGGAACAAGAATAATAATAACAGTTATAGCGATAATAATAATAGTAATAGCAATAATAATAACAGTTATCGCGATAATAATAATAGTAATAAGGATAATAATAACAGTTATAGCGATAATAATAGTAGTAACAAGAATAATAATAACAGTTATAGCGATAATAATAATAGTAACAAGAATAATAATAACAGTTATAGCGATAATAATAATAGTAATAAGGATAACAATAACAGTTATAGCGATAATAATAATAATAATAACGATAATAATTATAGTTATAAGGATAAAGGCAAGAGTAATACGGATAGTAATAATAGTAACAAGAATAATAATAACAGTTATAACGATAATAATAATAGTATTAAGGATAATATTATCAGTCATAGCGATAATAATAATAGTAATAAGGATGAATAATAATAGTTATAAGGAGAAAGACAAGAGGAATAGGGATAATGATAATAGTAACAAGAATAATAATAACAGTTATAGCGATAATAATAATAGTAATAGCAATAATAATAACAGATATAGCGATAATAATAATAATAATAAGGATAATAATAATAGTTATAAGGATAAAGATACGAGTAATGCGGATAGTAACAATAGACTAAGGACAATAATAATAGTTATGAGCATAAAGACAAGAGTAATACGCATAGAAACAATAGAATAAGGATAATAATAACAGTTATAGCGATAATAATAATAGTAACAAGAATAATAATAACAGTTATAGCGGTAATAATAATAGTAAAAGGAATAATAATAACAGTTATAGCGATAATAATAATAGTATTCAGGATAATAATAACAGTTATAGCAAAAATAATAATAGTAATAAGGATAATGATAATAGTTATAAGGATAAAGACAAGGGGAATAGGGATAATAATAATAGTAATAAGAATAGTAATAACAGTAATAGTGATAATAATAACATTTACAGCGATAATAATAATAGATATAAGTATAGGAATAACATTTATAAGGATAAAGAGAAGAGTAATACGGATAGTAATAATAGTAACAAGAATAATAATAACAGTTATAACGATAATAATAATAGTATTAAGGATAATATTAACAGTCATAGCGATAATAATAATAATAATAAGGGCAATAATAATAGTTATAAGGAGTATAATAATAGTAATATGAATAAGAATAATAGTTATAAGGATAAAGACAAGAGTAATACGGATAGTCAGAATAGAATAAGGATAACAATAACATTTATGTCGATAATAATAATAACAATAAGGGTAATAATGATAGTTATAAGGATAAAGACAAGAATAATACGGATAGTAACAATAGAATAAGGATAATAATAACAATTATAGCGATAATAATAATATATATAAGTATAGGAATAACAGTTATAAGGATAAAGAGAAGAGTAATACGGATAGTAATAATCTAACAAGGACGATAATAACAGTTATAGCGATAATAATAATAATAATAAGGGCAATAATAATAGTTATGAGGATAAAGACAAGAGTAATACGGATAGAAACAATAGAATAAGGATAATAATAACAGTTATAGCGATAATAATAATAGAAATAAGGATAACAATAACAGTTATAGCGATAATAATAATAGTATTCAGGATAATAATAACAGTTATAGCATAAATAATAATAGTAATAATGATAATAATAATAGTTATAAGGATAAAGACAAGAGGAATAGGGATAATAATAATAGTAATAGGAGTAATAATAACAGTTATAGCGATAATAATAATAATAATAAGGATAATAATAATAGTTATGAGGATAAAGACAAGAGTAATACGGATAGAAACAATAGAATATGCATAATAATAACAGTTATAGCGATAATAATAATAGTTATAAGGATAAAGGCAATAGTAATACGGATAGTAATAATAGTAACAAGAATAATAATAACAGTTATAGCGATAATAATAATAGTATTCAGGATAATAATAACAGTTATAGCATAAATAATAATAGTAATAATGATAATAATAATAGTTATGAGGATAAAGACAAGAGTAATACGGATAGAAACAAAGAATATGCATAATAATAACAGTTATAGCGATAATAATAATAGTAATAAGGATAAAGGCAATAGTAATACGGATAGTAATAATAGTAACAAGAATAATAATAACAGTTATAACGATAATAATAATAGTATTAAGGATAATAATAACAGTCATAGCGATAATAATAATAGTAATAAGGATGAATAATAATAGTTATAAGGAGAAAGACAAGAGGAATAGGGATAATAATAATAGTAACAAGAATAATAATAACAGTTATAGCGATAATAATAATTGTAATAGGAATAATAATAACAGTTCTAGCGATAATAATAATAGTAATAAGGATAACAATAACAGTTATAGCGATAATAATAATAATAATAACGATAATAATAATAGTTATAAGGATAAAGGCAATAGTAATACGGATAGTAATAATAGTAACAAGAATAATAATAACAGTTATAACGATAATAATAATAGTATTAAGGATAATATTAACAGTCATAGCGATAATAATAATAGTAATAAGGATGAATAATAATAGTTATAAGGAGAAAGACAAGAGGAATAGGGATAATAATAATAGTAACAAGAATAATAATAACAGTTATAGCGATAATAATAATAGTAATAGCAATAATAATAACAGTTATAGCGATAATAATAATAGTAATAAGGATAATAATAATAGTTATAAGGATAAAGACAAGAGGAATAGGGATACTAATAATAGTAATAGGAATAATAATAACAGTTACAGCGATAATAATAATAATAATAAGGATAATGATAACAGTTATAAGGATAAAGACAAGGGAATAGGGATAATAATAATAGTAATAAGAATAGTAATAACACTAATAGTGATAATAATAATAGTAATAAGGATAACAATAATAGTTATAAGGATAGAGACAAGAATAATAGGGATAGTAATAATAGAATAAGGATAATAATAACAGTTATAGCGATAATAATAATAGTAACAAGAATAATAATAACAGTTATAGCGATAATAATAATAGTAATAACAATAATAATAACAGTTATAGCGATAAAGGCAAGAGTAATACGGATAGTAATAATAGTAACAAGAATAATAATAACAGTTATAACGATAATAATAATAGTATTAAGGATAATATTAACAGTCATAGCGATAATAATAATAGTAATAAGTATGAATAATAATAGTTATAAGGAGAAAGGCAAGAGGAATAGGGATAATAATAATAGTAACAAGAATAATAATAACAGTTATAGCGATAATAATATTAGTAATAGCAATAATAATAACAGTTATAGCGATAATAATAATAATAATAAGGATAATAATAATAGTTATGGCGATAATAATAATAGTAATAAGGGCAATAATAATAGTTATAAGGAGAAAGACAAGAGGAATAGGGATAATAATAATAGTAACATGAATAATAATAACAACTATAGCGATAATAATAATAGTAATAGCAATAATAATAACAGTTATAGCGATAATAATAATAGTAATAAGGATAATAATAATAGTTATAAGGAGAATAATAATAGTAATATGCATAAGAATAATAGTTATAAGGATAAAGACAAGAGTAATACGGATAGTCAGAATAGAATAAGGATAATAATAACAGTTATGTCGATAATAATAATAATAATAAGGGTAATAATGATAGTTATAAGGATAAAGACAAGAATAATACGGATAGTAATAATAGTAACAAGAATAATAATAACAGTTATAACGATAATAATAATAGTATTTAGGATAATAATAACAGTCATAACGATAATAATAATAGTAATAAGGATGAATAATAATAGTTATAAGGAGAAAGACAAGAGGAATAGGGATAATAATAATAGTAACAAGAATAATAATAACAGTTATAGCGATAATAATAATAGTAACAAGAATAATAATAACAGTTATAGCGATAATAATAATAGTAATAAGGATAACAATAACAGTTATAGCGATAATAATAATAATAATAACGATAATAATTATAGTTATAAGGATAAAGGCAAGAGTAATACGGATAGTAATAATAGTAACAAGAATAATAATAACAGTTATAACGATAATAATAATAGTATTAAGGATAATAATAACAGTCATAGCGATAATAATAATAGTAATAAGGATGAATAATAAGAGTTATAAGGAGAAAGACAAGAGGAATAGGGATAATAATAATAGTAACAAGAATAATAATAACAGTTATAGCGATACTAATAATAGTAATAGCAATAATAATAACAGTTATCGCGATAATAATAATAGTAATAAGGATAATAATAATAGTTATAAGGATAAAGACACGAGTAATGCGGATAGTAACAATAGACTAAGGACAATAATAATAGTTATGAGCATAAAGACAAGAGTAATACGGATAGAAACAATAGAATAAGGATAATAATAACAGTTATAGCGATAATAATAATAGTAACAAGAATAATAATAACAGTTATAGCGATAATAATAATAGTAATAACAATAATAATAACAGTTATAGCGATAATAATAATAGTAATATGAATAATAATAACAGTTATAGCAATAATAATAATAGTAATAAGGGCAATAATAATAGTTATAAGGATAAAGACAAGAGTCATAGGGATAATAATAATAGTAACAAGAATAATAATAACAGTTATAGCGATAATAATAATAGTAACAAGAATAATAATAACAGTTATAGCGATAATAATAATAGTAACAAGAATAATAATAACAGTTATAGCGATAATAATAATAGTAATAAGGATAACAATAACAGTTATAGCGATAATAATAATAGTAATAAGGATAACAATAACAGTTATAGCGATAATAATAATAATAATAATAACGATAATAATTATAGTTATAAGGATAAAGGCAAGAGTAATACGGATAGTAATAATAGTAACAAGAATAATAATAACAGTTATAACGATAATAATAATAGTATTAAGGATAATAATAACAGTCATAGCGATAATAATAATAGTAATAAGGATGAATAATAAGAGTTATAAGCAGAAAGACAAGAGGAATAGGGATAATAATAATAGGAACAAGAATAATAATAACAGTTATAGTGATAATAATAATAGTAATAGGAATAATAATAACAGTTATAGCGATAATAATAATAGTAATAAGGGCAATAATAATAGTTATAAGGAGAAAGACAAGAGTCATAGGGATAATAATAATAGTAACAAGAATAGTAATAACAGTTATAGCGATAATAATAGTAGTAACAAGAATAATAATAACAGTTATAGCGATAATAATAATAGTAACAAGAATAATAATAACAGTTATAGCGATAATAATAATAGTAATAAGGATAACAATAACAGTTATAGCGATAATAATAATAATAATAACGATAATAATTATAGTTATAAGGATAAAGGCAAGAGTAATACGGATAGTAATAATAGTAACAAGAATAATAATAACAGTTATAACGATAATAATAATAGTATTAAGGATAATATTATCAGTCATAGCGATAATAATAATAGTAATAAGGATGAATAATAATAGTTATAAGGAGAAAGACAAGAGGAATAGGGATAATGATAATAGTAACAAGAATAATAATAACAGTTATAGCGATAATAATAATAGTAATAGCAATAATAATAACAGATATAGCGATAATAATAATAATAATAAGGATAATAATAATAGTTATAAGGATAAAGATACGAGTAATGCGGATAGTAACAATAGACTAAGGACAATAATAATAGTTATGAGCATAAAGACAAGAGTAATACGCATAGAAACAATAGAATAAGGATAATAATAACAGTTATAGCGATAATAATAATAGTAATAGCAGTAATAATAACAGTTATAGCGATAATAATAATAGTAATAGCAGTAATAATAACAGTTATAGCGATAATAATAATAGTAATAAGGATAAAAATAATAGTTATAAGGATAATAGTTACAGCGATAATAATAATAGTATTCAGGATAATAATAACGGTTATAGCAATAATAATAATAGTAATAAGGATAATAATAATAGTAATAGGAAAAATAATAACAGTTATAGCGATAATAATAATAGTAATAAGGATAAAAATAATAGTTATAAGGATAATAGTTACAGCGATAATAATAATAGTATTCAGGATAATAATAACAGTTATAGCAATAATAATAATAGTAATTTGGATAATAATAATAGTTATAAGGATAAAGACAAGAGGAATATTGATAATAATAATAGTAATAGCAATAATAATAACAGTTATAAGGGTAATAATAATAGTAATAGGAATAATAATAACAGTTATAGCGATAATAACAATAGTATTCAGGATAATAATAACAGTTATAGCAATAATAATAATAGTAATAAGGATAATAATAATAGTAATAGGAAAAATAATAACAGTTATAGCGATAATAATAATAATAATAAGGATAATAATGATAGTTATAAGGATAAAGACAGGAGTAATGCCGATAGTAACAATAGAATAAGGATAATAATAACAGTTACAGCGATAATAATAATAATAATAAGGATAATAATAGTAGTTATGAGGATAAAGACAAGAGAAATACGGATAGAAACAATAGAATAAGGATAATAATAACAGATATAGCGATAATAATAATAGTAATAAGGATAACAGTAACAGTTATAGCGATAATAATAATAATAATAGTTATAAGGATAAAGGCAAGAGTAATACGGATAGTCATAATAGTAACAAGAATAATAATAACAGTTATAGCGATAATAATAATAGTATTAAGGATAATATTAACAGTCATAGCGATAATAATAATAGTAATAAGGATGAATAATAATAGTTATAAGGAGAAGGACAAGAGGAATAGGGATAATAATAATAGTAATAGGAGTAATAATAACAGTTATAGCGATAATAATAATAATAATAAGGATAATAATAATAGTTATGAGGATAAAGACAAGAGTAATACGGATAGAAACAATAGAATATCGATAATAATAACAGTTATAGCGATAATAATAATAGTAATAAGGATAACAATAACAGTTATAGCGATAATAATAATAATAATAACGATAATAATAATAGTTATAAGGATAAAGGCAATAGTAATACGGATAGTAATAATAGTAACAAGAATAATAATAACAGTTATAACGATAATAATAATAGTATTAAGGATAATATTAACAGTCATAGCGATAATAATAATAGTAATAAGGATGAATAATAATAGTTATAAGGAGAAAGACAAGAGGAATAGGGATAATAATAATAGTAACAAGAATAATAATAACAGTTATAGCGATAATAATAATAGTAATAGCAATAATAATAACAGTTATAGCGATAATAATAATAGTAATAAGGATAATAATAATAGTTATAAGGATAAAGACAAGAGGAATAGGGATAGTAATAATAGTAATAGGAATAATAATAACAGTTACAGCGATAATAATAATAATAATAAGGATAATGATAACAGTTATAAGGATAAAGACAAGGGAATAGGGATAATAATAATAGTAATAAGAATAGTAATAACAGTAATAGTGATAATAATAACATTTATAGCGATAATAATAATAGATGTAAGTATAGGAATAACAGTTATAAGGATAAAGAGAAGAGTAATACGGATAGTAGTAATAGAATAAGGACAATAATAACAGTTATAGCGATAATAATAATAGTAATAAGGACAACAATAATAGTTATAAGGATAAAGACAAGAGGAATAGGGATAATAATATTAGTAATAAGAATAGTAATAACACTAATAGTGATAATAATAATAGTAATAAGGATAACAATAATAGTTATAAGGATAAAGACAAGAATAATAGGGATAGTAATAATAGAATAAGGATAATAATAACAGTTATAGCGATAATAATAATAGTAACAAGAATAATAATAACAGTTATAGCGATAATAATAATAGTAATAGCAATAATAATAACAGTTATAGCGATAATAATAATAGTAATAAGGATAATAATAATAGTTATAAGGATAAAGACAAGAGGAATAGGGATACTAATAATAGTAATAGGAATAATAATAACAGTTACAGCGATAATAATAATAATAATAAGGATAATGATAACAGTTATAAGGATAAAGACAAGGGAATAGGGATAATAATAATAGTAATAAGAATAGTAATAACACTAATAGTGATAATAATAATAGTAATAAGGATAACAATAATAGTTATAAGGATAGAGACAAGAATAATAGGGATAGTAATAATAGAATAAGGATAATAATAACAGTTATAGCGATAATAATAATAGTAACAAGAATAATAATAACAGTTATAGCGATAATAATAATAGTAATAACAATAATAATAACAGTTATAGCGATAAAGGCAAGAGTAATACGGATAGTAATAATAGTAACAAGAATAATAATAACAGTTATAACGATAATAATAATAGTATTAAGGATAATATTAACAGTCATAGCGATAATAATAATAGTAATAAGTATGAATAATAATAGTTATAAGGAGAAAGGCAAGAGGAATAGGGATAATAATAATAGTAACAAGAATAATAATAACAGTTATAGCGATAATAATATTAGTAATAGCAATAATAATAACAGTTATAGCGATAATAATAATAATAATAAGGATAATAATAATAGTTATGGCGATAATAATAATAGTAATAAGGGCAATAATAATAGTTATAAGGAGAAAGACAAGAGGAATAGGGATAATAATAATAGTAACATGAATAATAATAACAACTATAGCGATAATAATAATAGTAATAGCAATAATAATAACAGTTATAGCGATAATAATAATAGTAATAAGGATAATAATAATAGTTATAAGGAGAATAATAATAGTAATATGCATAAGAATAATAGTTATAAGGATAAAGACAAGAGTAATACGGATAGTCAGAATAGAATAAGGATAATAATAACAGTTATGTCGATAATAATAATAATAATAAGGGTAATAATGATAGTTATAAGGATAAAGACAAGAATAATACGGATAGTAATAATAGTAACAAGAATAATAATAACAGTTATAACGATAATAATAATAGTATTTAGGATAATAATAACAGTCATAACGATAATAATAATAGTAATAAGGATGAATAATAATAGTTATAAGGAGAAAGACAAGAGGAATAGGGATAATAATAATAGTAACAAGAATAATAATAACAGTTATAGCGATAATAATAATAGTAACAAGAATAATAATAACAGTTATAGCGATAATAATAATAGTAATAAGGATAACAATAACAGTTATAGCGATAATAATAATAATAATAACGATAATAATTATAGTTATAAGGATAAAGGCAAGAGTAATACGGATAGTAATAATAGTAACAAGAATAATAATAACAGTTATAACGATAATAATAATAGTATTAAGGATAATAATAACAGTCATAGCGATAATAATAATAGTAATAAGGATGAATAATAAGAGTTATAAGGAGAAAGACAAGAGGAATAGGGATAATAATAATAGTAACAAGAATAATAATAACAGTTATAGCGATACTAATAATAGTAATAGCAATAATAATAACAGTTATCGCGATAATAATAATAGTAATAAGGATAATAATAATAGTTATAAGGATAAAGACACGAGTAATGCGGATAGTAACAATAGACTAAGGACAATAATAATAGTTATGAGCATAAAGACAAGAGTAATACGGATAGAAACAATAGAATAAGGATAATAATAACAGTTATAGCGATAATAATAATAGTAACAAGAATAATAATAACAGTTATAGCGATAATAATAATAGTAATAACAATAATAATAACAGTTATAGCGATAATAATAATAGTAATATGAATAATAATAACAGTTATAGCAATAATAATAATAGTAATAAGGGCAATAATAATAGTTATAAGGATAAAGACAAGAGTCATAGGGATAATAATAATAGTAACAAGAATAATAATAACAGTTATAGCGATAATAATAATAGTAACAAGAATAATAATAACAGTTATAGCGATAATAATAATAGTAACAAGAATAATAATAACAGTTATAGCGATAATAATAATAGTAATAAGGATAACAATAACAGTTATAGCGATAATAATAATAGTAATAAGGATAACAATAACAGTTATAGCGATAATAATAATAATAATAATAACGATAATAATTATAGTTATAAGGATAAAGGCAAGAGTAATACGGATAGTAATAATAGTAACAAGAATAATAATAACAGTTATAACGATAATAATAATAGTATTAAGGATAATAATAACAGTCATAGCGATAATAATAATAGTAATAAGGATGAATAATAAGAGTTATAAGCAGAAAGACAAGAGGAATAGGGATAATAATAATAGGAACAAGAATAATAATAACAGTTATAGTGATAATAATAATAGTAATAGGAATAATAATAACAGTTATAGCGATAATAATAATAGTAATAAGGGCAATAATAATAGTTATAAGGAGAAAGACAAGAGTCATAGGGATAATAATAATAGTAACAAGAATAGTAATAACAGTTATAGCGATAATAATAGTAGTAACAAGAATAATAATAACAGTTATAGCGATAATAATAATAGTAACAAGAATAATAATAACAGTTATAGCGATAATAATAATAGTAATAAGGATAACAATAACAGTTATAGCGATAATAATAATAATAATAACGATAATAATTATAGTTATAAGGATAAAGGCAAGAGTAATACGGATAGTAATAATAGTAACAAGAATAATAATAACAGTTATAACGATAATAATAATAGTATTAAGGATAATATTATCAGTCATAGCGATAATAATAATAGTAATAAGGATGAATAATAATAGTTATAAGGAGAAAGACAAGAGGAATAGGGATAATGATAATAGTAACAAGAATAATAATAACAGTTATAGCGATAATAATAATAGTAATAGCAATAATAATAACAGATATAGCGATAATAATAATAATAATAAGGATAATAATAATAGTTATAAGGATAAAGATACGAGTAATGCGGATAGTAACAATAGACTAAGGACAATAATAATAGTTATGAGCATAAAGACAAGAGTAATACGCATAGAAACAATAGAATAAGGATAATAATAACAGTTATAGCGATAATAATAATAGTAATAGCAGTAATAATAACAGTTATAGCGATAATAATAATAGTAATAGCAGTAATAATAACAGTTATAGCGATAATAATAATAGTAATAAGGATAAAAATAATAGTTATAAGGATAATAGTTACAGCGATAATAATAATAGTATTCAGGATAATAATAACGGTTATAGCAATAATAATAATAGTAATAAGGATAATAATAATAGTAATAGGAAAAATAATAACAGTTATAGCGATAATAATAATAGTAATAAGGATAAAAATAATAGTTATAAGGATAATAGTTACAGCGATAATAATAATAGTATTCAGGATAATAATAACAGTTATAGCAATAATAATAATAGTAATTTGGATAATAATAATAGTTATAAGGATAAAGACAAGAGGAATATTGATAATAATAATAGTAATAGCAATAATAATAACAGTTATAAGGGTAATAATAATAGTAATAGGAATAATAATAACAGTTATAGCGATAATAACAATAGTATTCAGGATAATAATAACAGTTATAGCAATAATAATAATAGTAATAAGGATAATAATAATAGTAATAGGAAAAATAATAACAGTTATAGCGATAATAATAATAATAATAAGGATAATAATGATAGTTATAAGGATAAAGACAGGAGTAATGCCGATAGTAACAATAGAATAAGGATAATAATAACAGTTACAGCGATAATAATAATAATAATAAGGATAATAATAGTAGTTATGAGGATAAAGACAAGAGAAATACGGATAGAAACAATAGAATAAGGATAATAATAACAGATATAGCGATAATAATAATAGTAATAAGGATAACAGTAACAGTTATAGCGATAATAATAATAATAATAGTTATAAGGATAAAGGCAAGAGTAATACGGATAGTCATAATAGTAACAAGAATAATAATAACAGTTATAGCGATAATAATAATAGTATTAAGGATAATATTAACAGTCATAGCGATAATAATAATAGTAATAAGGATGAATAATAATAGTTATAAGGAGAAGGACAAGAGGAATAGGGATAATAATAATAGTAATAGGAGTAATAATAACAGTTATAGCGATAATAATAATAATAATAAGGATAATAATAATAGTTATGAGGATAAAGACAAGAGTAATACGGATAGAAACAATAGAATATCGATAATAATAACAGTTATAGCGATAATAATAATAGTAATAAGGATAACAATAACAGTTATAGCGATAATAATAATAATAATAACGATAATAATAATAGTTATAAGGATAAAGGCAATAGTAATACGGATAGTAATAATAGTAACAAGAATAATAATAACAGTTATAACGATAATAATAATAGTATTAAGGATAATATTAACAGTCATAGCGATAATAATAATAGTAATAAGGATGAATAATAATAGTTATAAGGAGAAAGACAAGAGGAATAGGGATAATAATAATAGTAACAAGAATAATAATAACAGTTATAGCGATAATAATAATAGTAATAGCAATAATAATAACAGTTATAGCGATAATAATAATAGTAATAAGGATAATAATAATAGTTATAAGGATAAAGACAAGAGGAATAGGGATAGTAATAATAGTAATAGGAATAATAATAACAGTTACAGCGATAATAATAATAATAATAAGGATAATGATAACAGTTATAAGGATAAAGACAAGGGAATAGGGATAATAATAATAGTAATAAGAATAGTAATAACAGTAATAGTGATAATAATAACATTTATAGCGATAATAATAATAGATGTAAGTATAGGAATAACAGTTATAAGGATAAAGAGAAGAGTAATACGGATAGTAGTAATAGAATAAGGACAATAATAACAGTTATAGCGATAATAATAATAGTAATAAGGACAACAATAATAGTTATAAGGATAAAGACAAGAGGAATAGGGATAATAATATTAGTAATAAGAATAGTAATAACACTAATAGTGATAATAATAATAGTAATAAGGATAACAATAATAGTTATAAGGATAAAGACAAGAATAATAGGGATAGTAATAATAGAATAAGGATAATAATAACAGTTATAGCGATAATAATAATAGTAACAAGAATAATAATAACAGTTATAGCGATAATAATAATAGTAATAACAATAATAATAACAGTTATAGCGATAAAGGCAAGAGTAATACGGATAGTAATAATAGTAACAAGAATAATAATAACAGTTATAACGATAATAATAATAGTATTAAGGATAATATTAACAGTCATAGCGATAATAATAATAGTAATAAGTGTTTGTGCACCAGGAAATTTTGAATGAATTACGCAAGTGCACTGTGTAAAAGTACATGTAATTTTTATAGTAAAAATTGTAAAAAGGTTAACAAATGAGTTGAAATGACAGTTGGCTAATTAACTATTATTTTTACGAGAGTTCGCTCGCACAAGTTCACATATCACAGGAGTACGCCTGGAGAGATTATATTGTCGTAAGTTCGTACGACTGGGTTCACAAAATCTGATCTAAAGTTGATATAATCTGTTCTAAATCTTAATATAATCGGTTCTGAATCTTGATGTAATCGGTTCTAAAGGTTTTAATATAATCGGTTCTAAAGGTTCAATATAATCGGTTCTAAAGGTTGAATATAATCTGTTCAAAAGGTTGAATATAATCTAACGTTTTTCCGAAAAAACACTGGTTTTAAAACTTCTGCCTGAGGGCTGTCGATGGGGGTGACTTTCCTCATTGGCTGATTTTTGCGTGGTTCATCAGGAAGAAGGCGGTCATCTTTCCTGTCATTCGTTTGACAATCCACGCCTCCAAAGTCCTGGTCACCCTTGGCTAGATTACGAGTGACGCGGCTGGAAAGTCCCAAGACCTCTTAACCCTGAGACAGCACCCCAGGACCCATCTTGACAAATTTCAGATGCTTAAATTTATGGCACCACTAAAGCGATTTAGCTTTTAACGCTGTTTTCGCCAAACTGCCATAAATTAACGTTAAGAGTCCTATTTTTTGTGTTGCACGTACGAGATTTACAATGCAACGGTTTTTCTAAAATATACAAGTCCAAACATTCCGCCCGCCTTGAAGGGACACCCTTCAATATAAACTAAACACACACATACTTCTAATAATAGTACTTAATATTTTACACAATGTCTCTAACGCAAACTAATAAACTTCTATAATGTAATTACTAATAAACACTGTTCACTTAAAGTCTACTAAAAAGTCAATTAACTAGTCCTTAGTGCAATGTTCTGAATTGTCAGTTTGTTCAAATGGTAAAACACAAATTCTTGAAACGGGTCTTTTAACAATGCCTCGAGGAAGGCGCACAGACACTACACGAATTATACCGTCCTTTCCATGGTGACATTCAGTAATGCGTCCTAACGGCCACTGCATTGCTGGTATGTTGTCCTCGCGTATGAGTACCATGGCACCAATTTTAAGTGCGTTGGGTACACTTTTATACCACTTGTGTCGTGCCTGAAGCTGTGGCAAATATTCCCTTTGCCATCTATTCCAGAAATGTTGAAACATTTGTTGCAAGTGTTGATACCTATTTAACCTATTAGTCTTCACGTCATGCAAGTGCTCTTGTGGAAAAGTCATTAATGAATCTCCGATCAAGAAATGTCCGGGAGTTAAAGGTGATAAATCATTAGGATCATTTGACAAAGGACATAATGGACGGGAATTAAGACAAGCTTCGACTTGTGTTATTATTGTATATAGTTCTTCGTATGTAAGACGCGTTTCTCCTATTACTCGTTTTAAATGGAATTTTGCAGATTTGACTGCACTCTCCCATAATCCACCAAAATGAGGTGCGTAAGGTGGGATAAAATGCCATTCAATTTGTTCATTAGATAAAAATTCAGTCACTTCGCTTTGAAATCCATTATCTGATGTAATTAATTTTGCTAATTCGTTTCTTGCACCGACAAAATTCTTACCATTGTCTGAATAAATATTCTTACATCTACCGCGACGTGAGATAAATCGTTTCATACAGTTAAGAAAAGCTTCCGTAGACAGATCGCGAGCTAATTCTATATGTACTGCCTTGGTAACAAAGCAGATGAAAATGCAAATATATGATTTAATAGAAACGCGTGCACGAGCCCCTTCTTTCAATAGAAAAGGGCCTGCGTAATCGACTCCACAGTTGTAGAATGGCCGTGCAGGTAGTACCCTAGCCGTTGGCAAATTTCCCATCAATTTCTGCAATATTATTTTTGCCTTGATTACCGTTGGACCAACAAGTCCAAGGGGATCAAATATCTGAGATATTGTTGAAGTTATTGTACGCTTCGTAATTCTATTCTGCTCTGAGTATTTTACATTATATCTAAGTGTGTCAGTCACAGGATCCCAAAATAAGCCTAACGTTTTAGGATCTTTATCTAACAAAGGTATTACATCCTTTGTCGTGTTCTTACTCTCCGTTTGAAGTCGAGAATCGTTACTGGCCCATTTCCGCAATTCAAACCCTGCTGAGCTCAGAATTTTCACTAAATTATTTTTGACCTTCATGGCCTGTTCAATATTATCCGTGCCAGTTAACAAGTCATCCACATAAAAATCATGCCGTATAACCTGACTTATAACTGGATTTTCTTCTTCCAATTCGTCGCTCAATTGACGCAAGCAACGTGTCGCTAAAAATGGTGCAGAAGCTGTACCATAAGTCACAGTATTTAATTCAAAATGCTTCATTGGTGCATTAGTGTCTGATCGCCACAAAATTAGTTGGTACGCTCTATCATGGGCTTTAACTTTAATCTGTCTGTACATTTTTGCGATGTCCGCGGATAAAACAATGCTGTGTTTTCTAAACCGTACCAATATAGTAAACAAATCATCCTGTACGGTTGGTCCAATGTACTGTACATCATTGAGTGATAACCCTGAGGAAGTCTTCGCAGAGCCATCAAAAACAACTCGCAACTTAGTTGTTGTGCTGCCTTCCTTAATCACTGCGTGATGCGGTAAATAAAAATGCGTTGTATCTATGTATTTTGATAATGGTATTTCACTCATGTGCCCGAGTGCTTCGTACTCTTCCATGAAAGCAGTATATTGTTCTTTGAGTTCTGGGTTCTTTGACAATTTTCTTTCCACTGCGAGAAACCTTTTTTTCGCTCCTGCTAAAGAATTTCCTAATTCCGACGCATTATCTTTGAACGGAATACTGACTACAAAACGTCCAGTTTCATCTCTTTCAGTGGTGTCAATAAAATGTTGCTCACTATAATCTCTTTTACCTTTCGCGGTTGAGTCGACTGGTAGAAAACAATGTTCGAGTTTCCAAAAACGTTCGAGTTGATTATTTAAGTCCTGATTTTTAACTAAATTACATATTAATTTTCTTGGAGAGTTGAGACATAGATTTCCGGCGATAATCCATCCAAGAACAGTTTTATGAAGCATTAGTTCGGTATTCTTTATGAAAATTTGTCCTACTGAAAGAAGTCTCAAAAAGAGTGAGGCACCTATAATTAAATCTACTGGTCCAGAGCAGTTATAATCTGGATCAGCTAACTCTACGTCTTTTGGTATTTGTACGTCCGTTGTATTAATGTGTAAACTAGGAATATTACTGCTTATCTTGTCCAAAATAACACAAGTGATCGTTGCTGAGAAATTAGTAATCCGGGAGCAAATCTTTGTTGTCGCTAAATGATTTACGTGTAATGACCCTTGCTCAATACCCGTAAGTTCGAGGTTGCTTCTTGTTTTTGGCAGTCCTAAACGATTACATAATGCGGTAGTCATAATGTGCGGTTCGGATCCTGAATCTAAAAGTGCCCTGCATTCTTGCCTCTGTCCATGGCAATCATAAATATAAATTCTGGCTGTAGATAGCACTGTAACCTTTGTTCCCGGTTGTATAACACGAGCTGTTAATGTTTGTTTTATTGCGGTTGAGTGACCAGACGTGCTTTCATTCGCTTGTATAGAATTTGCTACCTGCTGTACCCCTTCAGACTGGGCACCTGTAACTTGTACCTGTAGCGACCCCGAGGTATTAGTACCTGAACTTTCTAGGTGAAGTAGATAATTATGCTTTTTTCCGCATTTTCGGCATGGTCCGAAGGTACAATCTCTGTTCTGATGTCCATCACCCAAACAATTAAAACATAGGTGAAGTTCCCTCACCTTCTGCAAACGTGTGACCGTTGACATACCCTTGAAAACTTCACACGAGTATATAGGATGTGCCCCATTACAAATCATGCACGATTTCTTATTCGTGACTGTGGAATATGTTCTTATTTGTTTCGGTTTCGTCGTAACCGATTTCACTGTTGCTTTATTAATTTTAATATCATTAAATTTGATTTTATCTAAATCTGAATTTTGTAAGAATTTAATGTGCCTTTCTAAGAAGTTTGCAAATTCCTTGAAAGTTGGTTCTGTCGTTGAATTAGCCAACGTTCTTCCCCATTCACGTCTCATAGGGATATTCAATTTCGATGTCAATAAATAAATAATTAACGGATCCCAGAATTCAGTTCTTTTTCCTAAAGTTCTTAATGCAAGTAAATTATTATTCGTATTGTCCAATAATTGACGCAGTTCCGAATGGGACGAATCCCGTGTCAAAACTGGTGCTTCAAATAGTGCTTGTACGTGGTGATGAATTAAAGTGTTCGGATCTTCATAGCGAGACTTTAACCCTTCCCAAGCTAACAAATAATTCGCCTCTGAAACGCCTAGAGCTTCAATAGTGCGAGCAGCATCTCCAATCAATGCTGAATTCAAATAATGGAATTTTTGAATATTACTCAGTCCCATATGGTCATGGATTAATGACCTAAATGTGTCACGAAACTTTATCCAATTACTAACCGTGCCATCAAAAGTCGGCAATACTAATTTTGGAAGACTAACCCCTATTGGGCCTGCTTCTGAGTGCAGTGCTGGTGATTCGGTAACACTACGAGATACCGATCCCACAGAAGGTACAAAGGATTGCCTACTTTTTATAAATCCTTTTGCTTTGCCAATTGCCTTATGGTAGCTATCTTCGAAAATCTTTATTTCCTCCTCTTCGCGTAGGTGTTTTTCACGTTCGAAGTCTTCACGTGTTCGAACGGTCTCATCTAAATCGACTTCATCAAGCGATTCTATTTCCTCCTGTATTGCTTCAAATTTATCTAATAACGGAATAGCTTTTTCTAAACGCGATTGCAAATCCTCAACATCAGACAACGGTGTAAACGAGTCCAAATAATTGTTAAAACGCGTTAAAGCTGATTTGACAGTTGCTCTCTTTTTCCTTAGAGCTTCCATTGTATACAATTTAAATAACACAAGCCGCGGATTAGGAAAACAGGAGAAGAAAGGAAATAAATCGGAGACTCACCAAACTTTATGACTGGTGAAAATCAGGCTGGCCCTGCTGCTGCCTGCTGTTTGCTGCTACCTGCTTCGCTGCGTTCTATCCTCGTCCAATAGGTTTGCAGAGTAGGTACTGGATATGCTGATACTTCGATGTATCTCGTCGTATCAACACAAATTCAAATTCACTAATTCAAATCAAAGTTCACAAAAAGACACAGTCTCTAAACAGTTCAGTTCGTTGCAGTATACAAAGTCCAATTGTACACTTAAATGATTTTTATTCTAGTGACTATCCTTGTTGTGTCACAATAGAATAATGATTCTTCAATAATAATCACTGATCACACACAGTTGATTCAAAGTTCGTTCTGTTTCAATCCGGCTCGAAGGACCAATGTTTGTGCACCAGGAAATTTTGAATGAATTACGCAAGTGCACTGTGTAAAAGTACATGTAATTTTTATAGTAAAAATTGTAAAAAGGTTAACAAATGAGTTGAAATGACAGTTGGCTAATTAACTATTATTTTTACGAGAGTTCGCTCGCACAAGTTCACATATCACAGGAGTACGCCTGGAGAGATTATATTGTCGTAAGTTCGTACGACTGGGTTCACAAAATCTGATCTAAAGTTGATATAATCTGTTCTAAATCTTAATATAATCGGTTCTGAATCTTGATGTAATCGGTTCTAAAGGTTTTAATATAATCGGTTCTAAAGGTTCAATATAATCGGTTCTAAAGGTTGAATATAATCTGTTCAAAAGGTTGAATATAATCTAACGTTTTTCCGAAAAAACACTGGTTTTAAAACTTCTGCCTGAGGGCTGTCGATGGGGGTGACTTTCCTCATTGGCTGATTTTTGCGTGGTTCATCAGGAAGAAGGCGGTCATCTTTCCTGTCATTCGTTTGACAATCCACGCCTCCAAAGTCCTGGTCACCCTTGGCTAGATTACGAGTGACGCGGCTGGAAAGTCCCAAGACCTCTTAACCCTGAGACAGCACCCCAGGACCCATCTTGACAAATTTCAGATGCTTAAATTTATGGCACCACTAAAGCGATTTAGCTTTTAACGCTGTTTTCGCCAAACTGCCATAAATTAACGTTAAGAGTCCTATTTTTTGTGTTGCACGTACGAGATTTACAATGCAACGGTTTTTCTAAAATATACAAGTCCAAACAATAAGTATGAATAATAATAGTTATAAGGAGAAAGGCAAGAGGAATAGGGATAATAATAATAGTAACAAGAATAATAATAACAGTTATAGCGATAATAATATTAGTAATAGCAATAATAATAACAGTTATAGCGATAATAATAATAATAATAAGGATAATAATAATAGTTATAGCGATAATAATAATAGTAATAAGGGCAATAATAATAGTTATAAGGAGAAAGACAAGAGGAATAGGGATAATAATAATAGTAACATGAATAATAATAACAGTTATAGCGATAATAATAATAGTAATAGCAATAATAATAACAGTTATAGCGATAATAATAATAGTAATAAGGATAATAATAATAGTTATAAGGAGAATAATAATAGTAATATGCATAAGAATAATAGTTATAAGGATAAAGACAAGAGTAATACGGATAGTCAGAATAGAATAAGGATAATAATAACAGTTATGTCGATAATAATAATAATAATAAGGGTAATAATGATAGTTATAAGGATAAAGACAAGAATAATACGGATAGTAATAATAGTAACAAGAATAATAATAACAGTTATAACGATAATAATAATAGTATTTAGGATAATAATAACAGTCATAACGATAATAATAATAGTAATAAGGATGAATAATAATAGTTATAAGGAGAAAGACAAGAGGAATAGGGATAATAATAATAGTAACAAGAATAATAATAACAGTTATAGCGATAATAATAATAGTAACAAGAATAATAATAACAGTTATAGCGATAATAATAATAGTAATAAGGATAACAATAACAGTTATAGCGATAATAATAATAATAATAACGATAATAATTATAGTTATAAGGATAAAGGCAAGAGTAATACGGATAGTAATAATAGTAACAAGAATAATAATAACAGTTATAACGATAATAATAATAGTATTAAGGATAATAATAACAGTCATAGCGATAATAATAATAGTAATAAGGATGAATAATAAGAGTTATAAGGAGAAAGACAAGAGGAATAGGGATAATAATAATAGTAACAAGAATAATAATAACAGTTATAGCGATACTAATAATAGTAATAGCAATAATAATAACAGTTATCGCGATAATAATAATAGTAATAAGGATAATAATAATAGTTATAAGGATAAAGACACGAGTAATGCGGATAGTAACAATAGACTAAGGACAATAATAATAGTTATGAGCATAAAGACAAGAGTAATACGGATAGAAACAATAGAATAAGGATAATAATAACAGTTATAGCGATAATAATAATAGTAACAAGAATAATAATAACAGTTATAGCGATAATAATAATAGTAATAACAATAATAATAACAGTTATAGCGATAATAATAATAGTAATAGGAATAATAATAACAGTTATAGCAATAATAATAATAGTAATAAGGGCAATAATAATAGTTATAAGGATAAAGACAAGAGTCATAGGGATAATAATAATAGTAACAAGAATAATAATAACAGTTATAGCGATAATAATAATAGTAACAAGAATAATAATAACAGTTATAGCGATAATAATAATAGTAACAAGAATAATAATAACAGTTATAGCGATAATAATAATAGTAATAAGGATAACAATAACAGTTATAGCGATAATAATAATAATAATAACGATAATAATTATAGTTATAAGGATAAAGGCAAGAGTAATACGGATAGTAATAATAGTAACAAGAATAATAATAACAGTTATAACGATAATAATAATAGTATTAAGGATAATATTATCAGTCATAGCGATAATAATAATAGTAATAAGGATGAATAATAATAGTTATAAGGAGAAAGACAAGAGGAATAGGGATAATGATAATAGTAACAAGAATAATAATAACAGTTATAGCGATAATAATAATAGTAATAGCAATAATAATAACAGATATAGCGATAATAATAATAATAATAAGGATAATAATAATAGTTATAAGGATAAAGATACGAGTAATGCGGATAGTAACAATAGACTAAGGACAATAATAATAGTTATGAGCATAAAGACAAGAGTAATACGCATAGAAACAATAGAATAAGGATAATAATAACAGTTATAGCGATAATAATAATAGTAACAAGAATAATAATAACAGTTATAGCGGTAATAATAATAGTAAAAGGAATAATAATAACAGTTATAGCGATAATAATAATAGTATTCAGGATAATAATAACAGTTATAGCAAAAATAATAATAGTAATAAGGATAATGATAATAGTTACAAGGATAAAGACAAGGGGAATAGGGATAATAATAATAGTAATAAGAATAGTAATAACAGTAATAGTGATAATAATAACATTTACAGCGATAATAATAATAGATATAAGTATAGGAATAACATTTATAAGGATAAAGAGAAGAGTAATACGGATAGTAATAATAGTAACAAGAATAATAATAACAGTTATAACGATAATAATAATAGTATTAAGGATAATATTAACAGTCATAGCGATAATAATAATAGTAATAAGGATGAATAATAATAGTTATAAGGAGAAAGACAAGAGGAATAGGGATAATAATAATAGTAACAAGAATAATAATAACAGTTATAGCGATAATAATAAAAGTAATAGCAATAATAATAACAGATATAGCGATAATAATAATAATAATAAGGGCAATAATAATAGTTATAAGGAGTATAATAATAGTAATATGAATAAGAATAATAGTTATAAGGATAAAGACAAGAGTAATACGGATAGTCAGAATAGAATAAGGATAACAATAACATTTATGTCGATAATAATAATAACAATAAGGGTAATAATGATAGTTATAAGGATAAAGACAAGAATAATACGGATAGTAACAATAGAATAAGGATAATAATAACAATTATAGCGATAATAATAATATATATAAGTATAGGAATAACAGTTATAAGGATAAAGAGAAGAGTAATACGGATAGTAATAATCTAACAAGGACGATAATAACAGTTATAGCGATAATAATAATAATAATAAGGGCAATAATAATAGTTATGAGGATAAAGACAAGAGTAATACGGATAGAAACAATAGAATATGCATAATAATAACAGTTATAGCGATAATAATAATAGTTATAAGGATAAAGGCAATAGTAATACGGATAGTAATAATAGTAACAACAATAATAATAACAGTTATAACGATAATAATAATAGTATTAAGGACAACAATAATAGTTATAAGGATAAAGACAAGAGGAATAGGGATAGAAACAATAGAATAAGGATAATAATAACAGTTATAGCGATAATAATGATAGAAATAAGGATACCAATAACAGTTATAGCGATAATAATAATAGTATTCAGGATAATAATAACAGTTATAGCATAAATAATAATAGTAATAATGATAATAATAATAGTTATGAGGATAAAGACAAGAGTAATACGGATAGAAACAAAGAATATGCATAATAATAACAGTTATAGCGATAATAATAATAGTAATAAGGATAAAGGCAATAGTAATACAGATAGTAATAATAGTAACAAGAATAACAATAACAGTTATAACGATAATAATAATAGTATTAAGGATAATATTAACAGTCATAGCGATAATAATAATAGTAATAAGGATGAATAATAATAGTTATAAGGAGAAAGACAAGAGGAATAGGGATAATGATAATAGTAACAAGAATAATAATAACAGTTATAGCGATAATAATAATAGTAATAGCAATAATAATAACAGTTATAGCGATAATAATAATAATAGTAAGGATAATAATAATAGTTATAAGGATAAAGACACGAGTAATGCGGATAGTAACAATAGACGAAGGACAATAATAATAGTTATGAGCATAAAGACAAGAGTAATACGGATAGAAACAATAGAATAATTATAATAATAACAGTTATAGCGATAATAATAATAGTAACAAGAATAATAATAACAGTTATAGCGAAAATAATAATAGTAATAACAATAATAATAACAGTTATAGCGATAATAATAATAGTAATAGGAATAATAATAACAGTTATAGCGATAATAATAATAGTAATAAGGGCAATAATAATAGTTATAAGGAGAAAGACAAGAGTCATAGGGATAATAATAATAGTAACAAGAATAATAATAACAGTTATAGCGATAATAATAATAGTAACAAGAATAATAATAACAGTTATAGCGATAATAATAATAGTAACAAGAATAATAATAACAGTTATAGCGATAATAATAATAGTAATAAGGATAACAATAACTGTTATAGCGATAATAATAATAATAATAACGATAATAATTATAGTTATAAGGATAAAGGCAAGAGTAATACGGATAGTAATAATAGTAACAAGAATAATAATAACAGTTATAGCGATAATAATAATAGTAATAAGGATAATAATAATAGTAATAAGGATAATAATAATAGTAATATGAATAAGAATTATAGTTATAAGGATAAAGACAAGAGTAATGCGGATAGTAGCATTAGAATAAGGATAATAATAATAGTTATGAGGATAAAGACAAGAGTAATACGGATAGTAATAATAGTAACAAGAATAATAATAACAGTTATAACGATAATAATAATAGTATTAAGGGTAATAATAACAGTCATAGCGATAATAATAATAGTAATAAGGATGAATAATAAGAGTTATAAGGAGAAAGACAAGTGGAATAGGCATAATAATAATAGTAACAAGAATAATAATAACAGTTATAGCGATACTAATAATAGTAATAGGAGTAATAATAACAGTTATAGCGATAATAATAATAATTATAAGGATAATAATAATAGTTATGAGGATAAAGACAAGAGTAATACGGACAGAAACAATAGAATATGGATAATAATAACAGTTATAGCGATAATAATAATAGTAATAAGGATAACAATAACAGTTATAGCGATAATAATAATAGTAACAAGAATAATAATAACAGTTATAGCGATAATAATAATAGTAACAAGAATAATAATAACAGTTATAGCGATAATAATAATAGTAATAAGGATAACAATAACAGTTATAGCGATAATAATAATAATAATAACGATAATAATTATAGTTATAAGGATAAAGGCAAGAGTAATACGGATAGTAATAATAGTAACAAGAATAATAATAACAGTTATAACGATAATAATAATAGTATTAAGGATAATATTATCAGTCATAGCGATAATAATAATAGTAATAAGGATGAATAATAATAGTTATAAGGAGAAAGACAAGAGGAATAGGGATAATGATAATAGTAACAAGAATAATAATAACAGTTATAGCGATAATAATAATAGTAATAGCAATAATAATAACAGATATAGCGATAATAATAATAATAATAAGGATAATAATAATAGTTATAAGGATAAAGATACGAGTAATGCGGATAGTAACAATAGACTAAGGACAATAATAATAGTTATGAGCATAAAGACAAGAGTAATACGCATAGAAACAATAGAATAAGGATAATAATAACAGTTATAGCGATAATAATAATAGTAACAAGAATAATAATAACAGTTATAGCGGTAATAATAATAGTAAAAGGAATAATAATAACAGTTATAGCGATAATAATAATAGTATTCAGGATAATAATAACAGTTATAGCAAAAATAATAATAGTAATAAGGATAATGATAATAGTTACAAGGATAAAGACAAGGGGAATAGGGATAATAATAATAGTAATAAGAATAGTAATAACAGTAATAGTGATAATAATAACATTTACAGCGATAATAATAATAGATATAAGTATAGGAATAACATTTATAAGGATAAAGAGAAGAGTAATACGGATAGTAATAATAGTAACAAGAATAATAATAACAGTTATAACGATAATAATAATAGTATTAAGGATAATATTAACAGTCATAGCGATAATAATAATAGTAATAAGGATGAATAATAATAGTTATAAGGAGAAAGACAGAGGAATAGGGATAATAATAATAGTAACAAGAATAATAATAACAGTTATAGCGATAATAATAAAAGTAATAGCAATAATAATAACAGATATAGCGATAATAATAATAATAATAAGGGCAATAATAATAGTTATAAGGAGTATAATAATAGTAATATGAATAAGAATAATAGTTATAAGGATAAAGGACAAGAGTAATACGGATAGTCAGAATAGAATAAGGATAACAATAACATTTATGTCGATAATAATAATAACAATAAGGGTAATAATGATAGTTATAAGGATAAAGACAAGAATAATACGGATAGTAACAATAGAATAAGGATAATAATAACAATTATAGCGATAATAATAATATATATAAGTATAGGAATAACAGTTATAAGGATAAAGAGAAGAGTAATACGGATAGTAATAATCTAACAAGGACGATAATAACAGTTATAGCGATAATAATAATAATAATATAGGGCAATAATAATAGTTATGAGGATAAAGACAAGAGTAATACGGATAGAAACAATAGAATATGCATAATAATAACAGTTATAGCGATAATAATAATAGTTATAAGGATAAAGGCAATAGTAATACGGATAGTAATAATAGTAACAACAATAATAATAACAGTTATAACGATAATAATAATAGTATTAAGGACAACAATAATAGTTATAAGGATAAAGACAAGAGGAATAGGGATAGAAACAATAGAATAAGGATAATAATAACAGTTATAGCGATAATAATGATAGAAATAAGGATACCAATAACAGTTATAGCGATAATAATAATAGTATTCAGGATAATAATAACAGTTATAGCATAAATAATAATAGTAATAATGATAATAATAATAGTTATGAGGATAAAGACAAGAGTAATACGGATAGAAACAAAGAATATGCATAATAATAACAGTTATAGCGATAATAATAATAGTAATAAGGATAAAGGCAATAGTAATACAGATAGTAATAATAGTAACAAGAATAACAATAACAGTTATAACGATAATAATAATAGTATTAAGGATAATATTAACAGTCATAGCGATAATAATAATAGTAATAAGGATGAATAATAATAGTTATAAGGAGAAAGACAAGAGGAATAGGGATAATGATAATAGTAACAAGAATAATAATAACAGTTATAGCGATAATAATAATAGTAATAGCAATAATAATAACAGTTATAGCGATAATAATAATAATAGTAAGGATAATAATAATAGTTATAAGGATAAAGACACGAGTAATGCGGATAGTAACAATAGACTAAGGACAATAATAATAGTTATGAGCATAAAGACAAGAGTAATACGGATAGAAACAATAGAATAATTATAATAATAACAGTTATAGCGATAATAATAATAGTAACAAGAATAATAATAACAGTTATAGCGAAAATAATAATAGTAATAACAATAATAATAACAGTTATAGCGATAATAATAATAGTAATAGGAATAATAATAACAGTTATAGCGATAATAATAATAGTAATAAGGGCAATAATAATAGTTATAAGGAGAAAGACAAGAGTCATAGGGATAATAATAATAGTAACAAGAATAATAATAACAGTTATAGCGATAATAATAATAGTAACAAGAATAATAATAACAGTTATAGCGATAATAATAATAGTAACAAGAATAATAATAACAGTTATAGCGATAATAATAATAGTAATAAGGATAACAATAACTGTTATAGCGATAATAATAATAATAATAACGATAATAATTATAGTTATAAGGATAAAGGCAAGAGTAATACGGATAGTAATAATAGTAACAAGAATAATAATAACAGTTATAGCGATAATAATAATAGTAATAAGGATAATAATAATAGTAATAAGGATAATAATAATAGTAATATGAATAAGAATTATAGTTATAAGGATAAAGACAAGAGTAATGCGGATAGTAGCATTAGAATAAGGATAATAATAATAGTTATGAGGATAAAGACAAGAGTAATACGGATAGTAATAATAGTAACAAGAATAATAATAACAGTTATAACGATAATAATAATAGTATTAAGGGTAATAATAACAGTCATAGCGATAATAATAATAGTAATAAGGATGAATAATAAGAGTTATAAGGAGAAAGACAAGTGGAATAGGCATAATAATAATAGTAACAAGAATAATAATAACAGTTATAGCGATACTAATAATAGTAATAGGAGTAATAATAACAGTTATAGCGATAATAATAATAATTATAAGGATAATAATAATAGTTATGAGGATAAAGACAAGAGTAATACGGACAGAAACAATAGAATATGGATAATAATAACAGTTATAGCGATAATAATAATAGTAATAAGGATAACAATAACAGTTATAGCGATAATAATAATAATAATAAGGATAATAATAATAGTTATAAGGATAAAGACAAGAGTAATGCGGATAGTAACAATAGAATAAGGATAATAATAATAGTTATGAGGATAAAGACAAGAGTAATGCGGATAGTAACAATAGAATAAGGATAATAATAACAGTTATAGCGATAATAATAATAATAATAATGATAATAATAATAGTTATGAGGATAAAGGCAATAGTAATACGGATAGTAATAATAGTAACAAGAATAATAATAACAGTTACAGTGATAATAATAATAGTATTCAGGATAATAATAACAGTTATAGCAAAAATAATAACACTAATAAGGATAATGATAATAGTTATAAGGATAAAGACAAGGGGAATAGGGTTAATAATAATAGTAATAAGAATAGTAATAACAGTAATAGTGATAATAATAACATTTACAGGGATAATAATAATAGATATAAGTATAGGAATAACATTTATAAGGATAAAGAGAAGAGTAATACGGATAGTAGTAATAGAATAAGGACAATAATAACAGTTATAGCGATAATAATAATAGATATAAGTATAGGAATAACAGTTATAAGGATAAAGACACGAGTAATGCGGATAGTAACAATAGACTAAGGACAATAATAATAGTTATGAGCATAAAGACAAGAGTAATACGGATAGAAACAATAGAATAAGGATAATAATAACAGTTATAGCGATAATAATAATAGTAACAAGAATAATAATAACAGTTATAGCGAAAATAATAATAGTAATAACAATAATAATAACAGTTATAGCGATAATAATAATAGAAATAAGGATAACAATAACAGTTATAGCGATAATAATAATACTATTCAGGATAATAATAACAGTTATAGCATAAATAATAATAGTAATAATGATAATAATAATAGTTATAAGGATAAAGACAAGAGGAATAGGGATAATAATAATAGTAATAGGAGTAATAATAACAGTTATAGCGATAATAATAATAATAATAAGGATAATAATAATAGTTATGAGGATAAAGACAAGAGTAATACGGACAGAAACAATAGAATATGGATAATAATAACAGTTATAGCGATAATAATAATAGTAATAAGGATAACAATAACAGTTATAGCGATAATAATAATAATAATAACGATAATAATAATAGTTATAAGGATAAAGGCAATAGTAATACGGATAGTAATAATAGTAACAAGAATAATAATAACAGTTATAACGATAATAATAATAGTATTAAGGATAATATTAACAGTCATAGCGATAATAATAATAGTAATAAGGATGAATAATAATAGTTATAAGGAGAAAGACAAGAGGAATAGGGATAATGATAATAGTAACAAGAATAATAATAACAGTTATAGCGATAATAATAATAGTAATAGCAATAATTATAACAGTTATAGCGATAATAATAATAATAATAAGGATAATAATAATAGTTATACGGATAAAGACACGAGTAATGCGGATAGTAACAATAGACTAAGGACAATAATAATAGTTATGAGCATAAAGACAAGAGTAATACGGATAGAAACAATAGAATAAGGATAATAATAACAGTTATAGCGATAATAATAATAGTAACAAGAATAATAATAACAGTTATAGCGATAATAATAATAGTAATAACAATAATAATAACAGTTATAGCGATAATAATAATAGTAATAGGAATAATAATAACAGTTATAGCGATAATAATAATAGTAATAAGGCAATAATAATAGTTATAAGGAGAAAGACAAGAGTCATAGGGATAATAATAATAGTTATGAGGATAAAGACAAGAGGAATACGGACAGAAACAATAGAATATGGATAATAATAACAGTTATAGCGATAATAATAATAGTGATAAGGATAACAATAACAGTTATAGCGATAATAATAATAATAATAACGATAATAATAATAGTTATAAGGATAAAGGCAAGAGTAATACGGATAGTAATAATAGTAACAAGAATAATAATAACAGTTATAACGATAACAATAATAGTATTAAGGATAATAATAACAGTCATAGCGATAATAATAATAGTAATAAGGATGAAAAATAATAGTTACAAGCAGAAAGACAAGAGGAATAGGGATAATAATAATAGTAACAAGAATAATAATAACAGTTATAGCGATAATAATAATAGTAATAGCAATAATAATAACAGTTATAGCGATAATAATAATAGTAATAGCAATAATAATAACAGTTATAGCGATAATAATAATAATAATAAGGATAATAATAATAGTTATAAGGATAAAGGCAAGAGTAATACGGATAGTAATAATAGTAACAAGAATAATAATAACAGTTATAACGATAACAATAATAGTATTAAGGATAATAATAACAGTCATAGCGATAATAATAATAGTAATAAGGATGAATAATAATAGTTATAAGGAGAAAGACAAGAGGAATAGGGATAATAATACTAGTAACAAGAATAATAATAACAGTTATAGCGATAATAATAATAGTAATAGCAATAATAATAACAGTTATAGCGATAATAATAATAGTAATAACAATAATAATAACAGTTATAGCGATAATAATATTAGTATTAGGAATAATAATAACAGTTATAGCGATAATAATAATAGTATTCAGGATAATAGTAACAGTTATAGCGATAATAATAATAGAAATAAGGATAACAATAACAGTTATAGCGATAATAATAATAATAATAACGATAATAATAATAGTTATAAGGATAGTAATAATAGTAATAGGAATAATAATAACAGTTATAGCGATAATAATAATAATAATAAGGATAATGATAATAGTTATAAGGATAAAGACAAGGGGAATGGGGATAATAATAATAGTAATAAGAATAATAACAACAGTTATAGCGATAATAACAATAGTAATAAGGATAATAATAATAGTTATAAGGATAAAGACATGGGGAATGGGGATAATAATATTAGTAATCAGAATAGTAATAACAGTAATAGTGATAATAATAACATTTATAGCGATAATAATAATACATATAAGTATAGGAATATCAGTTATAAGGATAAAGAGAAGAGTAATACGGATAGTAATAATAGTATAAGGACAATAATAACAGTTATAGCGATAATAATAATAGTAATAAGGGCAATAATAATAGTTATAAGGAGAAAGACATGGGGAATGGGGATAATAATATTAGTATTAAGAATAGTAATAACAGTAACAGTGATAATAATAACATTGATAGCGATAATAATAATAGATATAAGTATAGGAATATTAGTTATAAGGATAAAGAGAAGAGTAATACGGATAGTAATAATAGTATAAGGACAATAATAACAGTTATAGCGATAATAATAATAGTAATAAGGGCAATAATAATAGTTATAAGGAGAAAGACAAGTTGAATAGGGATAATAATAATAGTAACGAGAATAATAATAACAGATTATGCGAGAATAATAATAGTAATAGCAATGATAATAACAGTTATAGCGATAATAATAATAGTAATAAGGATAATAATAATAGTTATAAGGATAAAGACAAGAGGAATAGGGATAATAATAATAGTAATAGGAATAATAATAACAGTTATAGCGATAATAATAATAATAATAAGGATAATGATAATAGTTATAAGGATAAAGACATGGGGAATGGGGATAATAATATTAGTAATAAGAATAGTAATAACAGTAACAGTGATAATAAAAACATTTATAGCGATAATAATAATAGATATAAGTATAGGAATATTAGTTATAAGGATAAAGAGAAGAGTAATACGGATAGTAATAATAGTATAAGGACAATAATAACAGTTATAGCGATAATAATAATAGTAATAAGGGCAATAATAATAGTTATAAGGAGAAAGACAAGAGGAATAGGGATAATAATAATAGTAACAAGAATAATAATAACAGTTATAGCGATAATAATAATAGTAATAGCAATAATAATAACAGTTATAGCGATAATAATAATAGTAATTAGGATAATAATAATAGTTATAAGGATAATAATAATAGTAATATGAATAAGAATAATAGTTATATGGATAAAGACAAGAGTAATACGGATAGTCAGAATAGAATAAGGATAATAATAACAGTTATGTCGATAATAATAATAATAATAAGGATAATAATAATAGTTATAAGGATAAAGACAAGAATAATACGGATAGTAACAATAGAATAAAGATAATAATAACAGTTATAGCGATAATAATAATAGATATAAGAATAGGAATAACAGTTATAAGAATAAAGAGAAGAGTAATACGGATAGTAATAATAGAACAAGGACAATAATAACAGTTATAGCGATAATAATAATAATAATAAGGGCAATAATAATAGTTATAAGGAGAAAGACAAGAGGAATAGGGATAATAATACTAGTAACAAGAATAATAATAACAGTTATAGCGATAATAATAATAGTAATAGCAATAATAATAACAGTTATAGCGATAATAATAATAGTAATAACAATAATAATAACAGTTATAGCGATAATAATAATAGTATTAGGAATAATAATAACAGTTATAGCGATAATAATAATAGTATTCAGGATAATAATAACAGTTATAGCGATTATAATAATAGAAATAAGGATAACAATAACAGTTATAGCGATAATAATAATAATAATAACGATAATAATAATAGTTATAAGGATAAAGGCAAGAGTAATACGGATAGTAATAATAGTAACAAGAATAATAATAACAGTTATAACGATAATAATAATAGTATTAAGGATAATAATAACAGTCATAGCGATAATAATAATAGTAATAAGGATGAATAATAATAGTAATGAGGATAAAGACAAGAAGAATAGGGATAATAATAATAGTAATAGGAAAAATAATAACAGTTATAGCGATAATAATAATAATAATAAGGATAATAATAATAGTTATAAGGATAAAGACAAGAGTAATACGGATAGTAATAATAGTAACAAGAATAATAATAACAGTTATAACGATAACAATAATAGTATTAAGGATAATAATAACAGTCATAGCGATAATAATAGTAGTAATAAGGATGAATAATAATAGTTACAAGGAGAAAGACAAGAGGAATAGGGATAATAATAATAGTAACAAGAATAATAATAACAGTTATAGCGATAATAATAATAGTAATAGCAATAATAATAACAGTTATAGCGATAATAATAATAGTAATAAGGATGAATAATAATAGTTATAAGGAGAAAGACAAGAGGAATAGGGATAATAATATTAGTAATAAGAATAGTAATAACAGTAATAGTGATAATAATAACATTTATAGCGATAATAATAATACATATAAGTATAGGAATATCAGTTATAAGGATAAAGAGAAGAGTAATACGGATAGTAATAATAGTATAAGGACAATAATAACAGTTATAGCGATAATAATAATAGTAATAAGGGCAATAATAATAGTTATAAGGAGAAAGACAAGAGGAATAGGGATAATAATAATAGTAACAAGAATAATAATAACAGTTATAGCGATAATAATAATAATAATAAGGGCAATAATAATAGTTATAAGGAGAAAGACAAGAGGAATAGGGATAATAATACTAGTAACAAGAATAATAATAACAGTTATAGCGATAATAATAATAGTAATAGCAATAATAATAACAGTTATAGCGATAATAATAATAGTAATTACAATAATAATAACAGTTATAGCGATAATAATAATAGTAATAGGAATAATAATAACAGTTATAGCAATAATAATAATAGGAATAAGGATAATAATAATAGTTATAAGGATAAAGACAAGAGGAATAGGGATAATAATAATAGTAATAGGAAAAATTATAACAGTTATAGCGATAATAATAATAATAATAAGGATAATAATAATAGTTATAAGGATAAAGACGAGAGTAATGCGGATAGTAACAATAGAATAAGAATAATAATAACAGTTATAGCGATAATAATAATAATAATAACGATAATAATAATAGTTATGAGGATAAAGGCAAGAGTAATACGGATAGTAATAATAGTAACAAGAATAATAATAACAGTTATAACGATAATAATAATAGTATTAAGGATAATAATAACAGTCATAGCGATAATAATAATAGTGATAAGGATGAATAATAATAGTTACAAGGAGAAAGACAAGAGGAATAGGGATAATAATAAAAGTAACAAGAATAATAATAACAGTTATAGCGATAATAATAATAATAATAAGGATAATGATAATAGTTATAAGGATAAAGACATAGGGAATGGGGATAATAATATTAGTAATAAGAATAGTAATAACAGTAATAGTGATAATAATAACATTTATAGCGATAATAATAATAGTAATAGCAATAATAATAACAGTTATAGCGATAATAATAATAGTAATTAGGATAATAATAATAGTTATAAGGATAATAATAATAGTAATATGAATAAGAATAATAGTTATAAGGATAAAGACAAGAGTAATACGGATAGTCAGAATAGAATAAGGATAATAATAACAGTTATGTCGATAATAATAATAATAATAAGGATAATAATAATAGTTATAAGGATAAAGACAAGAATAATACGGATAGTAACAATAGAATAAAGATAATAATAACAGTTATAGCGATAATAATAATAGATATAAGAATAGGAATAACAGTTATAAGAATAAAGAGAAGAGTAATACGGATAGTAATAATAGAACAAGGACAATAATAACAGTTATAGCGATAATAATAATAATAATAAGGGCAATAATAATAGTTATAAGGAGAAAGACAAGAGGAATAGGGATAATAATACTAGTAACAAGAATAATAATAACAGTTATAGCGATAATAATAATAGTAATAGCAATAATAATAACAGTTATAGCGATAATAATAATAGTAATAACAATAATAATAACAGTTATAGCGATAATAATAATAGTATTAGGAATAATAATAACAGTTATAGCGATAATAATAATAGTATTCAGGATAATAATAACAGTTATAGCGATAATAATAATAGAAATAAGGATAACAATAACAGTTATAGCGATAATAATAATAATAATAACGATAATAATAATAGTTATAAGGATAAAGGCAAGAGTAATACGGATAGTAATAATAGTAACAAGAATAATAATAACAGTTATAACGATAATAATAATAGTATTAAGGATAATAATAACAGTCATAGCGATAATAATAATAGTAATAAGGATGAATAATAATAGTAATGAGGATAAAGACAAGAGGAATAGGGATAATAATAATAGTAATAGGAAAAATAATAACAGTTATAGCGATAATAATAATAATAATAAGGATAATGATAATAGTTATAAGGATAAAGACAAGGGGAATGGGGATAATAATAATAGTAATAAGAATAATAAAAACAGTTATAGCTATAATAAAAATAGTAGTAAGGATAATAATAATAGTTATAATTATAAAGACATGGGGAATGGGGATAATAATATTAGTAATAAGAATAGTAATAACAGTAACAGTGATAATAATAACATTTATAGCGATAATAATAATAGATATAAGTATAGGAATATCAGTTATAAGGATAAAGAGAAGAGTAATACGGATAGTAATAATAGTATAAGGACAATAATAACAGTTATAGCGATAATAATAATAGTAATAAGGGCAATAATAATAGTTATAAGGAGAAAGACAAGAGGAATAGGGATAATAATAATAGTAACAAGAATAATAATAACAGTTATAGCGATAATAATAATAGTATTAGGAATAATAATAACAGTTATAGCGATAATAATAATAGTATTCAGGATAATAATAACAGTTATAGCGATAATAATAATAGAAATAAGGATAACAATAACAGTTATAGCGATAATAATAATAATAATAACGATAATAATAATAGTTATAAGGATAAAGGCAAGAGTAATACGGATAGTAATAATAGAATAAGGATAATAATAACAGTTATGTCGATAATAATAATAATAATAAGGATAATAATAATAGTTATAAGGATAAAGACAAGAATAATACGGATAGTAACAATAGAATAAAGATAATAATAACAGTTATAGCGATAATAATAATAGATATAAGAATAGGAATAACAGTTATAAGAATAAAGAGAAGAGTAATACGGATAGTAATAATAGAACAAGGACAATAATAACAGTTATAGCGATAATAATAATAATAATAAGGGCAATAATAATAGTTATAAGGAGAAAGACAAGAGGAATAGGGATAATAATACTAGTAACAAGAATAATAATAACAGTTATAGCGATAATAATAACAGTAATAGCAATAATAATAACAGTTATAGCGATAATAATAATAGTAATAACAATAATAATAACAGTTATAGCGATAATAATAATAGTATTAGGAATAATAATAACAGTTATAGCGATAATAATAATAGTATTCCGGATAATAATAACAGTTATAGCGATTATAATAATAGAAATAAGGATAACAATAACAGTTATAGCGATAATAATAATAATAATAACGATAATAATAATAGTTATAAGGATAAAGGCAAGAGTAATACGGATAGTAATAATAGTAACAAGAATAATAATAACAGTTATAACGATAATAATAATAGTATTAAGGATAATAATAACAGTCATAGCGATAATAATAATAGTAATAAGGATAATAATAACAGTCATAGCGATAATAATAGTAGTAATAAGGATGAATAATAATAGTTACAAGGAGAAAGACAAGAGGAATAGGGATAATAATAATAGTAACAAGAATAATAATAACAGTTATAGCGATAATAATAATAGTAATAGCAATAGTAATAACAGTTATAGCGATAATAATAATAGTAATAAGGATGAATAATAATAGTTATAAGGAGAAAGACAAGAGGAATAGGGATAATAATACTAGTAACAAGAATAATAATAACAGTTATAGCGATAATAATAATAGTAATAGCAATAATAATAACAGTTATAGCGATAATAATAATAATAATAACAATAATAATAACAGTTATAGCGATAATAATAATAGTATTAGGAATAATAATAACAGTTATAGCGATAATAATAATAGTATTCAGGATAATAATAACAGTTATAGCGATAATAATAATAGAAATAAGGATAACAATAACAGTTATAGCGATAATAATAATAATAATAACGATAATAATAATAGTTATAAGGATAAAGGCAAGAGTAATACGGATAGTAATAATAGTAATAGGAATAATAATAACAGTTATAGCGATAATAATAATAATAATAAGGATAATGATAATAGTTATAAGGATAAAGACAAGGGGAATGGGGATAATAATAATAGTAATAAGAATAATAACAACAGTTATAGCGATAATAACAATAGTAATAAGGATAATAATAATAGTTATAAGGATAAAGACATGGGGAATGGGGATAATAATATTAGTAATAAGAATAGTAATAACAGTAATAGTGATAATAATAACATTTATAGCGATAATAATAATACATATAAGTATAGGAATATCAGTTATAAGGATAAAGAGAAGAGTAATACGGATAGTAATAATAGTATAAGGACAATAATAACAGTTATAGCGATAATAATAATAGTAATAAGGGCAATAATAATAGTTATAAGGAGAAAGACAAGAGGAATAGGGATAATAATAATAGTAACAAGAATAATAATAACAGTTATGGCGATAATAATAATAGTAGTAAGTATAATAATAATAGTAATAAGGATAATAATAATAGTAATATGAATAAGAATAATAGTTATAAGGATAAAGACAAGAGTAATACGGATAGTCACAATAGAATAAGGATAATAATAACAGTTATAGCGATAATAATAATAGTAATAAGGATAATAATAATAGTAATATGAATAAGAATAATAGTTATAAGGATAAAGACAAGAGTAATACGGATAGTAATAATAGTAACAAGAATAATAATAACAGTTATAACGATAACAATAATAGTATTAAGGATAATAATAACAGTCATAGCGATAATAATAATAGTAATAAGGATGAATAATAATAGTTACAAGGAGAAAGACAAGAGGAATAGGGATAATAATAATAGTAACAAGAATAATAATAACAGTTATAGCGATAATAATAATAATAATAAGGGCAATAATAATAGTTATAAGGAGAAAGACAAGAGGAATAGGGATAATAATAATAGTAACAAGAATAATAATAACAGTTATAGCGATAATAATAATAATAATAAGGGCAATAATAATAGTTATAAGGAGAAAGACAAGAGGAATAGAGATAATAATACTAGTAACAAGAATAATAATAACAGTTATAGCGATAATAATAATAGTAATAGCAATAATAATAACAGTTATAGCGATAATAATAATAGTAATTACAATAATAATAACAGTTATAGCGATAATAATAATAGTAATAGGAATAATAATAACAGTTATAGCAATAATAATAATAGGAATAAGGATAATAATAATAGTTATAAGGATAAAGACAAGAGGAATAGGGATAATAATAATAGTAATAGGAAAAATTATAACAGTTATAGCGATAATAATAATAATAATAAGGATAATAATAATAGTTATAAGGATAAAGACGAGAGTAATGCGGATAGTAACAATAGAATAAGAATAATAATAACAGTTATAGCGATAATAATAATAATAATAACGATAATAATAATAGTTATGAGGATAAAGGCAAGAGTAATACGGATAGTAATAATAGTAACAAGAATAATAATAACAGTTATAACGATAATAATAATAGTATTAAGGATAATAATAACAGTCATAGCGATAATAATAATAGTGATAAGGATGAATAATAATAGTTACAAGGAGAAAGACAAGAGGAATAGGGATAATAATAAAAGTAACAAGAATAATAATAACAGTTATAGCGATAATAATAATAATAATAAGGATAATGATAATAGTTATAAGGATAAAGACATAGGGAATGGGGATAATAATATTAGTAATAAGAATAGTAATAACAGTAATAGTGATAATAATAACATTTATAGCGATAATAATAATAGTAATAGCAATAATAATAACAGTTATAGCGATAATAATAATAGTAATTAGGATAATAATAATAGTTATAAGGATAATAATAATAGTAATATGAATAAGAATAATAGTTATAAGGATAAAGACAAGAGTAATACGGATAGTCAGAATAGAACAAGGACAATAATAACAGTTATAGCGATAATAATAATAATAATAAGGGCAATAATAATAGTTATAAGGAGAAAGACAAGAGGAATAGGGATAATAATACTAGTAACAAGAATAATAATAACAGTTATAGCGATAATAATAACAGTAATAGCAATAATAATAACAGTTATAGCGATAATAATAATAGTAATAACAATAATAATAACAGTTATAGCGATAATAATAATAGTATTAGGAATAATAATAACAGTTATAGCGATAATAATAATAGTATTCAGGATAATAATAACAGTTATAGCGATTATAATAATAGAAATAAGGATAACAATAACAGTTATAGCGATAATAATAATAATAATAACGATAATAATAATAGTTATAAGGATAAAGGCAAGAGTAATACGGATAGTAATAATAGTAACAAGAATAATAATAACAGTTATAACGATAATAATTATAGTATTAAGGATAATAATAACAGTCATAGCGATAATAATAATAGTAATAAGGATGAATAATAATAGTAATGAGGATAAAGACAAGAGGAATAGGGATAATAATAATAGTAATAGGAAAAATAATAACAGTTATAGCGATAATAATAATAATAATAAGGATAATGATAATAGTTATAAGGATAAAGACAAGGGGAATGGGGATAATAATAATAGTAATAAGAATAATAAAAACAGTTATAGCTATAATAAAAATAGTAGTAAGGATAATAATAATAGTTATAATTATAAAGACATGGGGAATGGGGATAATAATATTAGTAATAAGAATAGTAATAACAGTAACAGTGATAATAATAACATTTATAGCGATAATAATAATAGATATAAGTATAGGAATATCAGTTATAAGGATAAAGAGAAGAGTAATACGGATAGTAATAATAGTATAAGGACAATAATAACAGTTATAGCGATAATAATAATAGTAATAAGGGCAATAATAATAGTTATAAGGAGAAAGACAAGAGGAATAGGGATAATAATAATAGTAACAAGAATAATAATAACAGTTATAGCGATAATAATAATAGTAATAGCAATAATAATAACAGTTATAGCGACAATAATAATAGTAATAAGGATAATAATAATAGTTATAAGGATAATAATAATAGTAACATGAATAAGAATAATAGTTATAAGGATAAAGACAAGAGTAATACGGATAGTCAGAATAGAATAAGAATAATAATAGCAGTTATGTCGATAATAATAATAATAATAAGGATAATAATAATAGTTATAAGGATAAAGACAAGAATAATACGGATAGTAACAATAGAATAAAGATAATAATAACAGTTATAGCGATAATAATAATAGATATAAGAATAGGAATAACAGTTATAAGAATAAAGAGAAGAGTAATACGGATAGTAATAATAGAACAAGGACAATAATAACAGTTATAGCGATAATAATAATAATAATAACTATAATAATAATAACTATAATAATAATAGTTATAAGGATAAAGGCAAGAGTAATACGGATAGTAATAATAGTAACAAGAATAATAATAACAGTTATAGCGATAATAATAATAGTAATAACAATAATAATAACAGTTATAGCGATAATAATAATAGTATTAGGAATAATAATAACAGTTATAGCGATAATAATAATAGTATTCAGGATAATAATAACAGTTATAGCGATAATAATAATAGAAATAAGGATAACAATAACAGTTATAGCGATAATAATAATAATAATAACGATAATAATAATAGTTATAAGGATAAAGGCAAGAGTAATACGGATAGTAATAATAGTAATAGGAATAATAATAACAGTTATAGCGATAATAATAATAATAATAAGGATAATGATAATAGTTATAAGGATAAAGACAAGGGGAATGGGGATAATAATAATAGTAATAAGAATAATAACAACAGTTATAGCGATAATAACAATAGTAATAAGGATAATAATAATAGTTATAAGGATAAAGACATGGGGAATGGGGATAATAATATTAGTAATAAGAATAGTAATAACAGTAATAGTGATAATAATAACATTTATAGCGATAATAATAATACATATAAGTATAGGAATATCAGTTATAAGGATAAAGAGAAGAGTAATACGGATAGTAATAATAGTATAAGGACAATAATAACAGTTATAGCGATAATAATAATAGTAATAAGGGCAATAATAATAGTTATAAGGAGAAAGACAAGAGGAATAGTTATAATAATAATAGTAACAAGAATAATAATAACAGTTATAGCGATAATAATAATAATAATAAGGGCAATAATAATAGTTATAAGGAGAAAGACAAGAGGAATAGGGATAATAATAATAGTAACAAGAATAATAATAACAGTTATAGCGATAATAATAATAATAATAAGGGCAATAATAATAGTTATAAGGAGAAAGACAAGAGGAATAGAGATAATAATACTAGTAACAAGAATAATAATAACAGTTATAGCGATAATAATAATAGTAATAGCAATAATAATAACAGTTATAGCGATAATAATAATAGTAATTACAATAATAATAACAGTTATAGCGATAATAATAATAGTAATAGGAATAATAATAACAGTTATAGCAATAATAATAATAGGAATAAGGATAATAATAATAGTTATAAGGATAAAGACAAGAGGAATAGGGATAATAATAATAGTAATAGGAAAAATTATAACAGTTATAGCGATAATAATAATAATAATAAGGATAATAATAATAGTTATAAGGATAAAGACGAGAGTAATGCGGATAGTAACAATAGAATAAGAATAATAATAACAGTTATAGCGATAATAATAATAATAATAACGATAATAATAATAGTTATGAGGATAAAGGCAAGAGTAATACGGATAGTAATAATAGTAACAAGAATAATAATAACAGTTATAACGATAATAATAATAGTATTAAGGATAATAATAACAGTCATAGCGATAATAATAATAGTGATAAGGATGAATAATAATAGTTACAAGGAGAAAGACAAGAGGAATAGGGATAATAATAAAAGTAACAAGAATAATAATAACAGTTATAGCGATAATAATAATAATAATAAGGATAATGATAATAGTTATAAGGATAAAGACATAGGGAATGGGGATAATAATATTAGTAATAAGAATAGTAATAACAGTAATAGTGATAATAATAACATTTATAGCGATAATAATAATAGTAATAGCAATAATAATAACAGTTATAGCGATAATAATAATAGTAATTAGGATAATAATAATAGTTATAAGGATAATAATAATAGTAATATGAATAAGAATAATAGTTATAAGGATAAAGACAAGAGTAATACGGATAGTCAGAATAGAACAAGGACAATAATAACAGTTATAGCGATAATAATAATAATAATAAGGGCAATAATAATAGTTATAAGGAGAAAGACAAGAGGAATAGGGATAATAATACTAGTAACAAGAATAATAATAACAGTTATAGCGATAATAATAACAGTAATAGCAATAATAATAACAGTTATAGCGATAATAATAATAGTAATAACAATAATAATAACAGTTATAGCGATAATAATAATAGTATTAGGAATAATAATAACAGTTATAGCGATAATAATAATAGTATTCAGGATAATAATAACAGTTATAGCGATTATAATAATAGAAATAAGGATAACAATAACAGTTATAGCGATAATAATAATAATAATAACGATAATAATAATAGTTATAAGGATAAAGGCAAGAGTAATACGGATCGTAATAATAGTAACAAGAATAATAATAACAGTTATAACGATAATAATTATAGTATTAAGGATAATAATAACAGTCATAGCGATAATAATAATAGTAATAAGGATGAATAATAATAGTAATGAGGATAAAGACAAGAGGAATAGGGATAATAATAATAGTAATAGGAAAAATAATAACAGTTATAGCGATAATAATAATAATAATAAGGATAATGATAATAGTTATAAGGATAAAGACAAGGGGAATGGGGATAATAATAATAGTAATAAGAATAATAAAAACAGTTATAGCTATAATAAAAATAGTAGTAAGGATAATAATAATAGTTATAATTATAAAGACATGGGGAATGGGGATAATAATATTAGTAATAAGAATAGTAATAACAGTAACAGTGATAATAATAACATTTATAGCGATAATAATAATAGATATAAGTATAGGAATATCAGTTATAAGGATAAAGAGAAGAGTAATACGGATAGTAATAATAGTATAAGGACAATAATAACAGTTATAGCGATAATAATAATAGTAATAAGGGCAATAATAATAGTTATAAGGAGAAAGACAAGAGGAATAGGGATAATAATAATAGTAACAAGAATAATAATAACAGTTATAGCGATAATAATAATAGTAATAGCAATAATAATAACAGTTATAGCGACAATAATAATAGTAATAAGGATAATAATAATAGTTATAAGGATAATAATAATAGTAACATGAATAAGAATAATAGTTATAAGGATAAAGACAAGAGTAATACGGATAGTCAGAATAGAATAAGAATAATAATAGCAGTTATGTCGATAATAATAATAATAATAAGGATAATAATAATAGTTATAAGGATAAAGACAAGAATAATACGGATAGTAACAATAGAATAAAGATAATAATAACAGTTATAGCGATAATAATAATAGATATAAGAATAGGAATAACAGTTATAAGAATAAAGAGAAGAGTAATACGGATAGTAATAATAGAACAAGGACAATAATAACAGTTATAGCGATAATAATAATAATAATAACTATAATAATAATAACTATAATAATAATAGTTATAAGGATAAAGGCAAGAGTAATACGGATAGTAATAATAGTAACAAGAATAATAATAACAGTTATAGCGATAATAATAATAGTAATAACAATAATAATAACAGTTATAGCGATAATAATAATAGTATTAGGAATAATAATAACAGTTATAGCGATAATAATAATAGTATTCAGGATAATAATAACAGTTATAGCGATAATAATAATAGAAATAAGGATAACAATAACAGTTATAGCGATAATAATAATAATAATAACGATAATAATAATAGTTATAAGGATAAAGGCAAGAGTAATACGGATAGTAATAATAGTAATAGGAATAATAATAACAGTTATAGCGATAATAATAATAATAATAAGGATAATGATAATAGTTATAAGGATAAAGACAAGGGGAATGGGGATAATAATAATAGTAATAAGAATAATAACAACAGTTATAGCGATAATAACAATAGTAATAAGGATAATAATAATAGTTATAAGGATAAAGACATGGGGAATGGGGATAATAATATTAGTAATAAGAATAGTAATAACAGTAATAGTGATAATAATAACATTTATAGCGATAATAATAATACATATAAGTATAGGAATATCAGTTATAAGGATAAAGAGAAGAGTAATACGGATAGTAATAATAGTATAAGGACAATAATAACAGTTATAGCGATAATAATAATAGTAATAAGGGCAATAATAATAGTTATAAGGAGAAAGACAAGAGGAATAGGGATAATAATAATAGTAACAAGAATAATAATAACAGTTATGGCGATAATAATAATAGTAGTAAGTATAATAATAATAGTAATAAGGATAATAATAATAGTAATATGAATAAGAATAATAGTTATAAGGATAAAGACAAGAGTAATACGGATAGTCACAATAGAATAAGGATAATAATAACAGTTATAGCGATAATAATAATAGTAATAAGGATAATAATAATAGTAATATGAATAAGAATAATAGTTATAAGGATAAAGACAAGAGTAATACGGATAGTAATAATAGTAACAAGAATAATAATAACAGTTATAACGATAACAATAATAGTATTAAGGATAATAATAACAGTCATAGCGATAATAATAATAGTAATAAGGATGAATAATAATAGTTACAAGGAGAAAGACAAGAGGAATAGGGATAATAATAATAGTAACAAGAATAATAATAACAGTTATAGCGATATTAATAATAATAATAAGGGCAATAATAATAGTTATAAGGAGAAAGACAAGAGGAATAGGGATAATAATAATAGTAACAAGAATAATAATAACAGTTATAGCGATAATAATAATAATAATAAGGGCAATAATAATAGTTATAAGGAGAAAGACAAGAGGAATAGGGATAATAATACTAGTAACAAGAATAATAATATCAGTTATAGCGATAATAATAATAGTAGTAACAATAATAATAACAGTTATAGCGATAATAATAATAGTAATAGTAATAATAATAACAGTTACAGCGATAATAATAATAGCAATATGTATAATAAGAATAGTTATAGAGATAATAATAATGGTAATAAGAATAATAATAAAATTTATAAGGATAAAGACAAGAGGAATAGGGATAATAATAATAGTAATAGGAATAATAATAACAGTTACAGCGATAATAATAATAGTAATATGTATAATAAGAACAGTTATAGAGATAATAATAATGGTAATAAGGATAATAATAAAATTTATAAGGATAAAGACAAGAGGAACAGGGATAATAATAATACTAATAGGAATAACAGTTATAGCGATAATAATAATAGTAAAAAGGATAATATTAATATTTAAAAGGATAAGGACAAGAGGAATAGGGATAATAATAATAGTTATAAGGATAAAGACAAGAGGAATAGGGCTAATAATAATAGTAATAGTAATAATAATAACAGTTATAGGGATAATAATAATCGTAATAAGAATAGTAATAACAGTAGTAATGATATTAATAACAGTTATAGCGATAACAATAATAGTAATAAGGATAATAATGGTAGTTATAATTATAAAGACAAGAGCAATAGGGATAATAATAATAGTAATAGGAATAATAATAACAGTTACAGCGATAATAATAATAGTAATATGTATAATAAGAACAGTTATAGAGATAATAATAATGGTAATAAGGATAATAATAATATTTATAAGGATAAAGACAAGAGGAATAGGGATAATAATAATAGTAATAAGAATAGTAATAACAGTAATAATGATAATAATAACAGTTATAGCGATAATAATAATAGTAATAAGGATAATAATGGTAGTTATAAGGATAGTAATAATAGAATAAGGATAATAATAACAGTTGTAGCGATAATAATAATAGTAATAAGGATAATAATAACAGTTATAGCGATAATAATAATAGTAATAAGGATAATAATAATAGTTATAAGGATAAAGACAAGAGGAATAGGGATAATAATAATAGTAATAGGAATAATAATAACAGTTATAGCGATAATAATAATAGTAATATGTATAATAAGAACAGTTATAGCGATAATAATAATAGTAATAAGGATAATAATAATAGTTATAAGGATAAAGACAAGAGGAATAGGGATAGTAATAATAGAATAAAGATAATAATAACAGTTATAGCGATAATAATAATAGTAAGAATGATGATAATAACAGTTATAGCGATAATAATAATAGTTATAACGATAAAGACAAGAGGTATAGGGATAATAATAATAGTAATAGGAATAATAATAGCAGTTATACCGATAATAATAATAGTAAAAAGGATAATAATAATATTTAGAAGGATAAAGACAAGAGGAGAAGGGATAATAATAATAGTAATAAGAATAGTAATAACAGTAATAATGATAATAATAACAGTTATAGCGATAATAATAATAGTAATAAGGATAATAATGGTAGTTATAAGGATAAAGACAAGAGGAATAGGGCTAATAATAATAGTAATAGTAATAATAATAACAGTTATAGCGATAATAATAATAGTAATATGTATAATAAGAACAGTTATAGAGATAATAATAATGGTAATAAGGATAATAATAAAATTTATAAGGATAAAGACAAGAGGAATAGGGATAATAATAATAGTAGTACGAATAATAATAACAGTTATAGTGATAATAATAATAGTAATAAGGATAATAATAATAGTTATAAGGTTAAAGACAAGCGGAATAGGGATAGTAATAATAGAATAAAGCTAATAATAATAGTTATAGCGATAATAATAACAGTAAGAATGATGATAGTAACAGTTACACCGATAATAATAATAGTAATAAATATAATAATAATAGTTATAAGGATAAAGACAAGAGGAATAGAGATAGTAATAATAGTAATAGGAATAATAATAACAGTTATACCGATAATAATAATAGTAAAAAGGATAATAATAATATTTACAAGGATAAAGACAAGAGGAATAGGGATAATAATAATAGTAATAAGAATAGTAATAACAGTAATAATGATAATAATAACAGTTATAGCGATAATAATAATAGTAATAAGGATAATAATGGTAGTTATAAGGATAGTAATAATAGAATAAGGATAATAATAACAGTTGTAGCGATAATAATAATAGTAATAAGGATAATAATAACAGTTATAGCGATAATAATAATAGTAATAAGGATAATAATAATAGTTATAAGGATAAAGACAAGAGGAATAGGGATAATAATAATAGTAATAGGAATAATAATAACAGTTATAGCGATAATAATAATAGTAATATGTATAATAAGAACAGTTATAGCGATAATAATAATAGTAATAAGGATAATAATAATAGTTATAAGGATAAAGACAAGAGGAATAGGGATAGTAATAATAGAATAAAGATAATAATAACAGTTATAGCGATAATAATAATAGTAAGAATGATGATAATAACAGTTATAGCGATAATAATAATAGTTATAACGATAAAGACAAGAGGTATAGGGATAATAATAATAGTAATAGGAATAATAATAGCAGTTATACCGATAATAATAATAGTAAAAAGGATAATAATAATATTTAGAAGGATAAAGACAAGAGGAGAAGGGATAATAATAATAGTAATAAGAATAGTAATAACAGTAATAATGATAATAATAACAGTTATAGCGATAATAATAATAATAATAAGGGCAATAATAATAGTTATAAGGAGAAAGACAAGAGGAATAGAGATAATAATACTAGTAACAAGAATAATAATAACAGTTATAGCGATAATAATAATAGTAATAGCAATAATAATAACAGTTATAGCGATAATAATAATAGTAATTACAATAATAATAACAGTTATAGCGATAATAATAATAGTAATAGGAATAATAATAACAGTTATAGCAATAATAATAATAGGAATAAGGATAATAATAATAGTTATAAGGATAAAGACAAGAGGAATAGGGATAATAATAATAGTAATAGGAAAAATTATAACAGTTATAGCGATAATAATAATAATAATAAGGATAATAATAATAGTTATAAGGATAAAGACGAGAGTAATGCGGATAGTAACAATAGAATAAGAATAATAATAACAGTTATAGCGATAATAATAATAATAATAACGATAATAATAATAGTTATGAGGATAAAGGCAAGAGTAATACGGATAGTAATAATAGTAACAAGAATAATAATAACAGTTATAACGATAATAATAATAGTATTAAGGATAATAATAACAGTCATAGCGATAATAATAATAGTGATAAGGATGAATAATAATAGTTACAAGGAGAAAGACAAGAGGAATAGGGATAATAATAAAAGTAACAAGAATAATAATAACAGTTATAGCGATAATAATAATAATAATAAGGATAATGATAATAGTTATAAGGATAAAGACATAGGGAATGGGGATAATAATATTAGTAATAAGAATAGTAATAACAGTAATAGTGATAATAATAACATTTATAGCGATAATAATAATAGTAATAGCAATAATAATAACAGTTATAGCGATAATAATAATAGTAATTAGGATAATAATAATAGTTATAAGGATAATAATAATAGTAATATGAATAAGAATAATAGTTATAAGGATAAAGACAAGAGTAATACGGATAGTCAGAATAGAACAAGGACAATAATAACAGTTATAGCGATAATAATAATAATAATAAGGGCAATAATAATAGTTATAAGGAGAAAGACAAGAGGAATAGGGATAATAATACTAGTAACAAGAATAATAATAACAGTTATAGCGATAATAATAACAGTAATAGCAATAATAATAACAGTTATAGCGATAATAATAATAGTAATAACAATAATAATAACAGTTATAGCGATAATAATAATAGTATTAGGAATAATAATAACAGTTATAGCGATAATAATAATAGTATTCAGGATAATAATAACAGTTATAGCGATTATAATAATAGAAATAAGGATAACAATAACAGTTATAGCGATAATAATAATAATAATAACGATAATAATAATAGTTATAAGGATAAAGGCAAGAGTAATACGGATAGTAATAATAGTAACAAGAATAATAATAACAGTTATAACGATAATAATTATAGTATTAAGGATAATAATAACAGTCATAGCGATAATAATAATAGTAATAAGGATGAATAATAATAGTAATGAGGATAAAGACAAGAGGAATAGGGATAATAATAATAGTAATAGGAAAAATAATAACAGTTATAGCGATAATAATAATAATAATAAGGATAATGATAATAGTTATAAGGATAAAGACAAGGGGAATGGGGATAATAATAATAGTAATAAGAATAATAAAAACAGTTATAGCTATAATAAAAATAGTAGTAAGGATAATAATAATAGTTATAATTATAAAGACATGGGGAATGGGGATAATAATATTAGTAATAAGAATAGTAATAACAGTAACAGTGATAATAATAACATTTATAGCGATAATAATAATAGATATAAGTATAGGAATATCAGTTATAAGGATAAAGAGAAGAGTAATACGGATAGTAATAATAGTATAAGGACAATAATAACAGTTATAGCGATAATAATAATAGTAATAAGGGCAATAATAATAGTTATAAGGAGAAAGACAAGAGGAATAGGGATAATAATAATAGTAACAAGAATAATAATAACAGTTATAGCGATAATAATAATAGTAATAGCAATAATAATAACAGTTATAGCGACAATAATAATAGTAATAAGGATAATAATAATAGTTATAAGGATAATAATAATAGTAACATGAATAAGAATAATAGTTATAAGGATAAAGACAAGAGTAATACGGATAGTCAGAATAGAATAAGAATAATAATAGCAGTTATGTCGATAATAATAATAATAATAAGGATAATAATAATAGTTATAAGGATAAAGACAAGAATAATACGGATAGTAACAATAGAATAAAGATAATAATAACAGTTATAGCGATAATAATAATAGATATAAGAATAGGAATAACAGTTATAAGAATAAAGAGAAGAGTAATACGGATAGTAATAATAGAACAAGGACAATAATAACAGTTATAGCGATAATAATAATAATAATAACTATAATAATAATAACTATAATAATAATAGTTATAAGGATAAAGGCAAGAGTAATACGGATAGTAATAATAGTAACAAGAATAATAATAACAGTTATAGCGATAATAATAATAGTAATAACAATAATAATAACAGTTATAGCGATAATAATAATAGTATTAGGAATAATAATAACAGTTATAGCGATAATAATAATAGTATTCAGGATAATAATAACAGTTATAGCGATAATAATAATAGAAATAAGGATAACAATAACAGTTATAGCGATAATAATAATAATAATAACGATAATAATAATAGTTATAAGGATAAAGACAAGAGGAATAGGGATAATAATAATAGTAATAGGAATAATAATAACAGTTATAGCGATAATAATAATAGTAATATGTATAATAAGAACAGTTATAGCGATAATAATAATAGTAATAAGGATAATAATAATAGTTATAAGGATAAAGACAAGAGGAATAGGGATAGTAATAATAGAATAAAGATAATAATAACAGTTATAGCGATAATAATAATAGTAAGAATGATGATAATAACAGTTATAGCGATAATAATAATAGTTATAACGATAAAGACAAGAGGTATAGGGATAATAATAATAGTAATAGGAATAATAATAGCAGTTATACCGATAATAATAATAGTAAAAAGGATAATAATAATATTTAGAAGGATAAAGACAAGAGGAGAAGGGATAATAATAATAGTAATAAGAATAGTAATAACAGTAATAATGATAATAATAACAGTTATAGCGATAATAATAATAGTAATAAGGATAATAATGGTAGTTATAAGGATAAAGACAAGAGGAATAGGGCTAATAATAATAGTAATAGTAATAATAATAACAGTTATAGCGATAATAATAATAGTAATATGTATAATAAGAACAGTTATAGAGATAATAATAATGGTAATAAGGATAATAATAAAATTTATAAGGATAAAGACAAGAGGAATAGGGATAATAATAATAGTAGTACGAATAATAATAACAGTTATAGTGATAATAATAATTGTAATAAGGATAATAATAATAGTTATAAGGTTAAAGACAAGCGGAATAGGGATAGTAATAATAGAATAAAGCTAATAATAATAGTTATAGCGATAATAATAACAGTAAGAATGATGATAGTAACAGTTACACCGATAATAATAATAGTAATAAATATAATAATAATAGTTATAAGGATAAAGACAAGAGGAATAGAGATAGTAATAATAGTAATAGGAATAATAATAACAGTTATACCGATAATAATAATAGTAAAAAGGATAATAATAATATTTACAAGGATAAAGACAAGAGGAATAGGGATAATAATAATAGTAATAAGAATAGTAATAACAGTAATAATGATAATAATAACAGTTATAGCGATAATAATAATAGTAATAAGGATAATAATGGTAGTTATAAGGATAAAGACAAGAGGAATAGGGATAGTAATAATAGAATAAGGATAATAATAATAGTTATGAGGATAAAGACAAGAGTAATAGGGATAGTGATAATAGAATAAGGATAATAATAACAGTTATAGCGATAATAATAATAGTAATAATGATAATAATAATAGTTATAAGGATAAAGACAAGAGGAATATGGCTAGTAATAATAGTAATAGTAATAATAATAACAGTTATAGCGATAATAATAATAGTAATATGTATAATAAGAACAGTTATAGCGATAATAATAATAGTAAAAAGGATAATAATAATATTTACAAGGATAAAGACAAGAGGAACAGGGATAATAATAATAGTAATACGAATAATAATAACAATTATAGCGATAATAATAATAGTAATAAGGATAATAATAATAGTTATGAGGATAACGACAAGAGGAATAGGGCTAATAATAATAGTAATAGTAATAATAATAACAGTTATACCGATAATAATAATAGTAATAAGGATAATAATAATAGTTATGAGGATAAAGACAAGAGTAATAGGGATAGTGATAATAGAATAAGGATAATAATAACAGTTATAGCGATAATAATAATAGTAATAATGATAATAATAATAGTTATAAGGATAAAGACAAGAGGAATATGGCTAATAATAATAGTAATAGTAATAATAATAACAGTTATAGCGATAATAATAATAGTAATATGTATAATAAGAACAGTTATAGAGACAATAATAATGGTAATAAGGATAATAATAAAATTTATAAGGATAAAGACAAGAGAAATAGGGATAATAATAATAGTAATACGAATAATAATAACAGTTATAGTGATAATAATAATTGTAATAAGGATAATAATAATAGTTATAAGGTTAAGGACAAGAGGAATAGGGATAGTAATAATAGAATAAATATAATAATAACAGTTATAGCGATAATAATAACAGTAAGAATGATGATAGTAACAGTTATAGCGATAATAATAATAGTAATAAGGATAATAATAATAGTTATAAGGATAAAGACAAGAGGAATAGGGATAATAATAATAGTAATAGGAATAATAATAACAGTTATAGCGATAATAATAATAGTAATAAGGATAATAATAATAGTTATAAGGATAAAGACAAGAGGAATAGGGATAGTAATAATAGAATAAAGATAATAATAACAGTTATAGCGATAATAATAATAGTAAGAATGATGATAATAACAGTTATAGCGATAATAATAATAGTTATAACGATAAAGACAAGAGGTATAGGGATAATAATAATAGTAATAGGAATAATAAAAGCAGTTATACCGATAATAATAATAGTAAAAAGGATAATAATAATATTTAGAAGGATAAAGGCAAGAGGAATAGGGATAATAATAATAGTAGTACGAATAATAATAACAGTTATAGTGATAATAATAATTGTAATAAGGATAATAATAATAGTTATAAGGTTAAAGACAAGCGGAATAGGGATAGTAATAATAGAATAAAGCTAATAATAATAGTTATAGCGATAATAATAACAGTAAGAATGATGATAGTAACAGTTACACCGATAATAATAATAGTAATAAATATAATAATAATAGTTATAAGGATAAAGACAAGAGGAATAGAGATAGTAATAATAGTAATAGGAATAATAATAACAGTTATACCGATAATAATAATAGTAAAAAGGATAATAATAATATTTACAAGGATAAAGACAAGAGGAATAGGGATAATAATAATAGTAGTAAGAATAGTAATAACAGTAATAATGATAATAATAACAGTTATAGCGATAATAATAATAGTAATAAGGATAATAATGGTAGTTATAAGGATAAAGACAAGAGGAATAGGGATAGTAATAATAGAATAAGGATAATAATAATAGTTATGAGGATAAAGACAAGAGTAATAGGGATAGTGATAATAGAATAAGGATAATAATAACAGTTATAGCGATAATAATAATGGTAATAAGGATAATAATAAAATTTATAAGGATAAAGACAAGAGAAATAGGGATAATAATAATAGTAATACGAATAATAATAACAGTTATAGTGATAATAATAATTGTAATAAGGATAATAATAATAGTTATAAGGTTAAGGACAAGAGGAATAGGGATAGTAATAATAGAATAAAGATAATAATAACAGTTATAGCGATAATAATAACAGTAAGAATGATGATAGTAACAGTTATAGCGATAATAATAATAGTAAAAAGGATAATAATAATATTTACAAGGATAAAGACAAGAGGAACAGGGATAATAATAATAGTAATACGAATAATAATAACAATTATAGCGATAATAATAATAGTAATAAGGATAATAATAATAGTTATGAGGATAACGACAAGAGGAATAGGGCTAATAATAATAGTAATAGTAATAATAATAACAGTTATACCGATAATAATAATAGTAATAAGGATAATAATAATAGTTATGAGGATAAAGACAAGAGGAATAGGGATAATAATAATAGTAATAAGAATAGTAATAACAGTAATAATGATAATAATAACAGTTATAGCGATAATAATAATAGTAATAAGGATAATAATGGTAGTTATAAGGATAAAGACAAGAGGAATAGGGATAGTAATAATAGAATAAGGATAATAATAATAGTTATGAGGATAAAGACAAGAGTAATAGGGATAGTGATAATAGAATAAGGATAATAATAACAGTTATAGCGATAATAATAATAGTAATAATGATAATAATAATAGTTATAAGGATAAAGACAAGAGGAATATGGCTAGTAATAATAGTAATAGTAATAATAATAACAGTTATAGCGATAATAATAATAGTAATATGTATAATAAGAACAGTTATAGAGATAATAATAATGGTAATAAGGATAATAATAATAGTTATAAGGTTAAGGACAAGAGGAATAGGGATAGTAATAATAGAATAAAGATAATAATAACAGTTATAGCGATAATAATAACAGTAAGAATGATGATAGTAACAGTTATAGCGATAATAATAATAGTAAAAAGGATAATAATAATATTTACAAGGATAAAGACAAGAGGAACAGGGATAATAATAATAGTAATACGAATAATAATAACAATTATAGCGATAATAATAATAGTAATAAGGATAATAATAATAGTTATGAGGATAACGACAAGAGGAATAGGGCTAATAATAATAGTAATAGTAATAATAATAACAGTTATACCGATAATAATAATAGTAATAAGGATAATAATAATAGTTATGAGGATAAAGACAAGAGTAATAGGGATAGTGATAATAGAATAAGGATAATAATAACAGTTATAGCGATAATAATAATAGTAATAATGATAATAATAATAGTTATAAGGATAAAGACAAGAGGAATATGGCTAATAATAATAGTAATAGTAATAATAATAACAGTTATAGCGATAATAATAATAGTAATATGTATAATAAGAACAGTTATAGAGACAATAATAATGGTAATAAGGATAATAATAAAATTTATAAGGGTAAAGACAAGAGAAATAGGGATAATAATAATAGTAATACGAATAATAATAACAGTTATAGTGATAATAATAATTGTAATAAGGATAATAATAATAGTTATAAGGTTAAGGACAAGAGGAATAGGGATAGTAATAATAGAATAAATATAATAATAACAGTTATAGCGATAATAATAACAGTAAGAATGATGATAGTAACAGTTATAGCGATAATAATAATAGTAATAAGGATAATAATAATAGTTATAAGGATAAAGACAAGAGGAATAGGGATAATAATAATAGTAATAGGAATAATAATAACAGTTATAGCGATAATAATAATAGTAATAAGGATAATAATAATAGTTATAAGGATAAAGACAAGAGGAATAGGGATAGTAATAATAGAATAAAGATAATAATAACAGTTATAGCGATAATAATAATAGTAAGAATGATGATAATAACAGTTATAGCGATAATAATAATAGTTATAACGATAAAGACAAGAGGTATAGGGATAATAATAATAGTAATAGGAATAATAAAAGCAGTTATACCGATAATAATAATAGTAAAAAGGATAATAATAATATTTAGAAGGATAAAGGCAAGAGGAATAGGGATAATAATAATAGTAGTACGAATAATAATAACAGTTATAGTGATAATAATAATTGTAATAAGGATAATAATAATAGTTATAAGGTTAAAGACAAGCGGAATAGGGATAGTAATAATAGAATAAAGCTAATAATAATAGTTATAGCGATAATAATAACAGTAAGAATGATGATAGTAACAGTTACACCGATAATAATAATAGTAATAAATATAATAATAATAGTTATAAGGATAAAGACAAGAGGAATAGAGATAGTAATAATAGTAATAGGAATAATAATAACAGTTATACCGATAATAATAATAGTAAAAAGGATAATAATAATATTTACAAGGATAAAGACAAGAGGAATAGGGATAATAATAATAGTAGTAAGAATAGTAATAACAGTAATAATGATAATAATAACAGTTATAGCGATAATAATAATAGTAATAAGGATAATAATGGTAGTTATAAGGATAAAGACAAGAGGAATAGGGATAGTAATAATAGAATAAGGATAATAATAATAGTTATGAGGATAAAGACAAGAGTAATAGGGATAGTGATAATAGAATAAGGATAATAATAACAGTTATAGCGATAATAATAATAGTAATAATGATAATAATAATAGTTATAAGGATAAAGACAAGAGGAATATGGCTAATAATAATAGTAATAGTAATAATAATAACAGTTATAGCGATAATAATAATAGTAATATGTATAATAAGAACAGTTATAGAGATAATAATAATGGCAATAAGGATAATAATAAAATTTATAAGGATAAAGACAAGAGGAAGAGGGATAATAATAATAGTAATAAGGATAATAATAACAGTTATAGCGATAATAATAATAGTAATAAGGATAATAATAATAGTTATAAGGATAAAGATAAGAGGAATAGGGATAATAATAATAGTAATAGGAATAATAACAACAGTTATAGCGATAATAATAATAGTAATATGTATAATAAGAACAGTTATAGCGATAATAATAATTGTAATAAGGATAATAATAATAGTTATAAGGTTAAAGACGAGAGGAATAGGGATAGTAATAATAGAATAAAGCTAATAATAACAGTAAGAATGATGGTAGTAACAGTTATAGCGATAATAATAATAGTAATAAGGATAATAATAATAGTTATAAGGATAAAGACAAGAGGAATAGAGATAGTAATAATAGTAATAGGAATAATAATAACAGTTATACCGATAATAATAATAGTAAAAAGGATAATAATAATATTTACAAGGATAAAGACAAGAGGAATAGGGATAATAATAATAGTAATAAGAATAGTAATAACAGTAATAATGATAATAATAACAGTTATAGCGATAATAATAATAGTAATAAGGATAATAATGGTAGCTATAAGGATAAAGACAAGAGGAATAGGGATAGTAATAATAGAATAAGGATAATAATAATAGTTATGAGGATAAAGACAAGAGTAATAGGGATAGTGATAATAGAATAAGGATAATAATAACAGTTATAGCGATAATAATAATAGTAATATGTATAATAAGAACAGTTATAGAGATAATAATAATGGTAATAAGGATAATAATAAAATTTATAAGGATAAAGACAAGAGAAATAGGGATAATAATAATAGTAATACGAATAATAATAACAGTTATAGTGATAATAATAATTGTAATAAGGATAATAATAATAGTTATAAGGTTAAGGACAAGAGGAATAGGGATAGTAATAATAGAATAAATATAATAATAACAGTTATAGCGATAATAATAACAGTAAGAATGATGATAATAACAGTTATAGCGATAATAATAATAGTAATAAGGATAAAAATAATAGTTATAAGGATAATAGTTACAGCGATAATAATAATAGTATTCAGGATAATAATAACAGTTATAGCAATAATAATAATAGTAATTTGGATAATAATAATAGTTATAAGGATAAAGACAAGAGGAATATTGATAATAATAATAGTAATAGGAATAATAATAACAGTTATAGCGATAATAGTAATAATAATAAGGATAATGATAATAGTTATAAGGATAAAGACAAGGGGAATGGGGATAATAATAATAGTGATAAGAATAATAACAACAGTTATAGCGATAATAAAAATAGTAATAACGATAATAATAATAGTTATAAGGATAAAGACAAGAGGAATAGGGATAATAATAATAGTAATAGGAATAATAATAACAGTTATAGCAATAATAATAATAGTAATAAGGATAATAATAATAGTTATAAGGATAAAGACAAGAGGAATAGGGATAATAATAATAGTAATAGGAATAATAATAACAGTTATAGCGATAATAACAATAGTATTCAGGATAATAATAACAGTTATAGCAATAATAATAATAGTAATAATGATAATAATAATAGTAATAGGAAAAATAATAACAGTTATAGCGATAATAATAATAATAATAAGGATAATAATGATAGTTATAAGGATAAAGACAGGAGTAATGCCGATAGTAACAATAGAATAAGGATAATAATAACAGTTAAAGCGATAATAATAATAATAATAAGGATAATAATAGTAGTTATGAGGATAAAGACAAGAGAAATACGGATAGAAACAATAGAATAAGGATAATAATAACAGATATAGCGATAATAATAATAGTAATAAGGATAACAGTAACAGTTATAGCGATAATAATAATAATAATAGTTATAAGGATAAAGGCAAGAGTAATACGGATAGTAATAATAGTAACAAGAATAATAATAACAGTTATAGCGATAATAATAATAGTATTAAGGATAATATTAACAGTCATAGCGATAATAATAATAGTAATAAGGATGAATAATAAAAGTTATAAGGAGAAGGACAAGAGGAATAGGGATAATAATAATAGTAATAGGAGTAATAATAACAGTTATAGCGATAATAATAATAATAATAAGGATAATAATAATAGTTATGAGGATAAAGACAAGAGTAATACGGATAGAAACAATAGAATATGGATAATAATAACAGTTATAGCGATAATAATAATAGTAATAAGGATAACAATAACAGTTATAGCGATAATAATAATAATAATAACGATAATAATAATAGTTATAAGGATAAAGGCAAGAGTAGTACGGATAGTAATAATAGTAACAAGAATAATAATAACAGTTATAACGATAATAATAATAGTATTAAGGATAATAATAACAGTCATAGCGATAATAATAATAGTAATAAGGATGAATAATAATAGTTATAAGGAGAAAGACAAGAGGAATAGGGATAATAATAATAGTAACAAGAATAATAATAACAGTTATAGCGATAATAATAATTGTAATAGGAATAATAATAACAGTTCTAGCGATAATAATAATAATAATAAGGATAACAATAACAGTTATAGCGATAATAATAATAATAATAACGATAATAATAATAGTTATAAGGATAAAGGCAAGAGTAATACGGATAGTAATAATAGTAACAAGAATAATAATAACAGTTATAGCGATAATAATAATAGTAATAGCAGTAATAATAACAGTTATAGCGATAATAATAATAGTAATAAGGATAAAAATAATAGTTATAAGGATAACAGTTACAGCGATAATAATAATAGTATTCAGGATAATAATAACAGTTATAGCAATAATAATAATAGTAATAAGGATAATAATAATAGTTATAAGGATAAAGACAAGAGGAATAGGGATAATAATAATAGTAATAGGAATAATAATAACAGTTATAGCGATAATAACAATAGTATTCAGGATAATAATAACAGTTATAGCAATAATAATAATAGTAATAATGATAATAATAATAGTAATAGGAAAAATAATAACAGTTATAGCGATAATAATAATAGTAATAAGGATAACAGTAACAGTTATAGCGATAATAATAATAATAATAGTTATAAGGATAAAGGCAAGAGTAATACGGATAGTAATAATAGTAACAAGAATAATAATAACAGTTATAGCGATAATAATAATAGTATTAAGGATAATATTAACAGTCATAGCGATAATAATAATAGTAATAAGGATGAATAATAAAAGTTATAAGGAGAAGGACAAGAGGAATAGGGATAATAATAATAGTAATAGGAGTAATAATAACAGTTATAGCGATAATAATAATAATAATAAGGATAATAATAATAGTTATGAGGATAAAGACAAGAGTAATACGGATAGAAACAATAGAATATGGATAATAATAACAGTTATAGCGATAATAATAATAGTAATAAGGATAACAATAACAGTTATAGCGATAATAATAATAATAATAACGATAATAATAATAGTTATAAGGATAAAGGCAATAGTAATACGGATAGTAATAATAGTAACAAGAATAATAATAACAGTTATAACGATAATAATAATAGTATTAAGGATAATATTAACAGTCATAGCGATAATAATAATAGTAATAAGGATGAATGATAATAGTTATAAGGAGAAAGACAAGAGGAATACGGATAATAATAATAGTAACAAGAATAATAATAACAGTTATAGCGATAATAATAATAGTATTAAGGATAATAATAACAGTTATAGCGATAATAATAATAGTAATAAGGATAAATAATAATAGTTATAAGGAGAAAGACAAGAGGAATAGGGATAATAATATTAGTAATAAGAATAGTAATAACACTAATAGTGATAATAATAATAGTAATAAGGATAATAATAATAGTTATAAGGATAATAATAATAGTAACATGAATAAGAATAATAGTTATAAGGATAAAGACAAGAGTAATACGGATAGTCAGAATAGAATAAGGATAATAATAACAGTTATGTCGATAATAATAATAATAATAAGGATAATAATAATAGTTATAAGGATAAAGACAAGAATAATACGGATAGTAACAATAGAATAAAGATAATAATAACAGTTATAGCGATAATAATAATAGATATAAGAATAGGAATAACAGTTATAAGAATAAAGAGAAGAGTAATACGGATAGTAATAATAGAACAAGGACAATAATAACAGTTATAGCGATAATAATAATAATAATAAGGGCAATAATAATAGTTATAAGGAGAAAGACAAGAGGAATAGGGATAATAATACTAGTAACAAGAATAATAATAACAGTTATAGCGATAATAATAATAGTAATAGCAATAATAATAACAGTTATAGCGATAATAATAATAGTAATTACAATAATAATAACAGTTATAGCGATAATAATAATAGTAATAGGAATAATAATAACAGTTATAGCAATAATAATAATAGGAATAAGGATAATAATAATAGTTATAAGGATAAAGACAAGAGGAATAGGGATAATAATAATAGTAATAGGAAAAATTATAACAGTTATAGCGATAATAATAATAATAATAAGGATAATAATAATAGTTATAAGGATAAAGGCAAGAGTAATACGGATAGTAATAATAGTAACAAGAATAATAATAACAGTTATAACGATAATAATAATAGTATTAAGGATAATAATAACAGTCATAGCGATAATAATAATAGTAATGGCAGTAATAATAACAGTTATAGCGATAATAATAATAGTAATAAGCATAAAAATAATAGTTATAAGGATAAAGACAAGAGGAATAGGGATAATAATAATAGTAATAGGAATAATAATAACAGTTATAGCGATAATAATAATAATAATAAGGATAATGATAATAGTTATAAGGATAAAGACAAGGGGAATGGGGATAATAATAATAGTAATAAGAATAATAAAAACAGTTATAGCTATAATAAAAATAGTAGTAAGGATAATAATAATAGTTATAATTATAAAGACATGGGGAATGGGGATAATAATATTAGTAATAAGAATAGTAATAACAGTAACAGTGATAATAATAACATTTATAGCGATAATAATAATAGATATAAGTATAGGAATATTAGTTACAATATTATGATTATCGCTATAACTGCTATTATTATCCTTATTCTATTGTGACTATCCGTATTACTCTTGTCTTTATCCTTATAACTATTATTCTTATCCATATTACTATTATTATTATCCTTATTACTATTATTATTATCCTTACTACTACTATTATTATCGCTCTAACTGTTATTATTATTCTTGTTACTATTATTATTATCCCTATTCCTCTTGTCTTTCTCCTTATAACTATTATTATTGCCCTTATTACTATTATTATTATCGCTATAACTGTTATTATTGTCCTTATACTATTATTACTATCCGTATTACTCTTCTCTTTATCCTTATAATAGTAATAAGGATAATAATAATAGTAATATGAATAAGAATAATAGTTATAAGGATAAAGACAAGAGTAATACGGATAGTCACAATAGAATAAGGATAATAATAACAGTTATAGCGATAATAATAATAGTAATAGCAATAATAATAACAGTTATAGCGATAATAATAATAGTAACAAGAATAATAATAACAGTTATAGCGATAATAATAATAGTAATAGCAATAATAATAACAGTTATAGCGATAATAATAATAATAATAAGGATAATAATAATAGTTATAAGGATAAAGACAAGAGTAATGCGGATAGTAACAATAGACTAAGAACAATAATAATAGTTATGAGCACAAAGACACGAGTAATACGGATAGAAACAATAGAATAAGGATAATAATAACAGTTATAGCGATAATAATAATAATAATAAGGATAATAATAATAGTTATGAGGATAAAGGCAATAGTAATACGGATAGTAATAATAGTAACAAGAATAATAATAACAGTTATAACGATAATAATAATAGTATTAAGGATAATAATAACAGTTATAGCGATAATAATAATAGTATTCAGGATAATAATAACAGTTATAGCGATAATAATAATAGAAATAAGGATAACAATGACAGTTATAGCGATAATAATAATAATAATAACGATAATAATAGTAGTTATAAGGATAAAGGCAAGAGTAATACGGATAGTAATAATAGTAACAAGAATAATAATAACAGTTATAACGATAATAATAATAGTATTAAGGATAATAATAACAGTCATAGCGATAATAATAATAGTAATAAGGATGAATACTAATAGTTATAAGGATAAAGACAAGAGGAATAGGGATAATAATAATAGTAATAGGAATAATAATAACAGTTATAGCGATAATAATAATAATAATAAGGATAATGATAATAGTTATAAGGATAAAGACAAGGGGAATGGGGATAATAATAATAGTAATAAGAATAATAAAAACAGTTAAAGCGATAATAAAAATAGTAATAAGGATAATAATAATAGTTATAAGGATAAAGACATGGGGAGTGGGGATAATAATATTAGTAATAAGAATAGTAATAACAGTAACAGTGATAATAATAACATTTATACCGATAATAATAATAGATATAAGTATAGGAATATTAGTTATAAGGATAAAGAGAAGAGTAATACGGATAGTAATAATAGTATAAGGACAATAATAACAGTTATAGCGATAATAATAATAGTAATAAGGGCAATAATAATAGTTATAAGGAGAAAGACAAGTTGAATAGGGATAATAATAATAGTAACAAGAATAATAATAACAGATTATGCGATAATAATAATAGTAATAGGAATAATAATAACAGTTATAGCGATAATAATAATAGTAATAAGGATAATAATAATAGTTATAAGGATAAAGACAAGAGGAATAGGGATAATAATACTAGTAACAAGAATAATAATAACAGTTATAGCGATAATAATAATAGTAATAGCAATAATAATAACAGTTATAGCGATAATAATAATAGTAATTACAATAATAATAACAGTTATAGCGATAATATTAATAGTAATAGGAATATTAATAACAGTTATAGCAAAAATAATAATAGGAATAAGGATAATAATAATAGTTATAAGGATAAAGACGAGAGTAATGCGGATAGTAACAATAGAATAAGAATAATAATAACAGTTATAACAATAATAATAATAATAATAAGGATAATAATAATAGTTATGAGGATAAAGACAAGAGTAATACGGATAGAAACAATAGAATAAGGATAATAATAACAGTTATAGTGATAATAATAATAGAAATAAGGATAACAATAACAGTTATAGCGATAATAATAATAATAATAACGATAATAATAATAGTTATAAGGATAAAGGCAAGAGTAATACGGATAGTAATAATAGTAACAAGAAAAATAATAACAGTTATACCGATAACAATAATAGTATTAAGAATAATAATAACAGTTATAACGATAATAATAATAGTAATAAGGATGAATAATAATAGTTACAAGGAGAAAGACAAGAGGAATAGGGATAATAATAATAGTAATACGAATAATAATAACAGTTATAGCAATAATAATAATAGGAATAAGGATAATAATAATAGTTATAAGGATAAAGACAAGAGGAATAGGGATAATAATAATAGTAATAGGAAAAATTATAACAGTTATAGCTATAATAATAATAATAATAATAAGGATAATATTAATAGTTATAAGGATAAAGACAAGAGTAATGCGGATAGTAACAATAGAATAAGGATAATAATAACAGTTATATCGATAATAATAATAGTAATAACAATAATAATAACAGTTATAGCGATAATAATAATAGTAATAAGCATAAAAATAATAGTTATAAGGATAAAGACAAGAGGAATAGGGATAATAATAATAGTATTAGGAATAATAATAACAGTTATAGCGATAATAATAATAGTATTCAGGATAATAATAACAGTTATAGCGATTATAATAATAGAAATAAGGATAACAATAACAGTTATAGCGATAATAATAATAATAATAACGATAATAATAATAGTTATAAGGATAAAGGCAAGAGTAATACGGATAGTAATAATAGTAACAAGAATAATAATAACAGTTATAACGATAATAATAATAGTATTAAGGATAATAATAACAGTCATAGCGATAATAATAATAGTAATAAGGATGAATAATAATAGTAATGAGGATAAAGACAAGAGGAATAGGGATAATAATAATAGTAATAGGAAAAATAATAACAGTTATAGCGATAATAATAATAATAATAAGGATAATAATAATAGTTATAAGGATAAAGACAAGAGTAATGCGGATAGTAACAATAGAATAAGGATAATAATAGCAGTTATAGCGATAATAATAATAGATATAAGAATAGGAATAACAGTTATAAGGATAAAGAGAAGAGTAATACGGATAGTAAAAATAGAACAAGGACAATAATAACAGTTATAGCGATAATAATAATAATAATAAGGGCAATAATAATAGTTATAAGGAGAAAGACAAGAGGAATAGGGATAATAATACTAGTAACAAGAATAATAATAACAGTTATAGCGATAATAATAATAGTAATAGCAATAATAATAACAGTTATAGCGATAATAATAATAGTAATTACAATAATAATAACAGTTATAGCGATAATAATAATAGTAATAGGAATAATAATAACAGTTATAGCAATAATAATAATAGGAATAAGGATAATAATAATAGTTATAAGGATAAAGACAAGAGGAATAGGGATAATAATAATAGTAATAGGAAAAATTATAACAGTTATAGCGATAATAATAATAATAATAAGGATAATAATAATAGTTATAAGGATAAAGACAAGAGGAATAGGGATAATAATAATAGTAATAGGAATAATAGTAACAGTTATAGCGATAATAATAATAATAATAAGGATAATGATAATAGTTATAAGGATAAAGACAAGGGGAATGGGGATAATAATAATAGTAATAAGAATAGTAATAACAGTAATAGTGATAATAATAACATTTATAGCGATAATAATAATACATATAAGTATAGGAATATCAGTTATAAGGATAAAGAGAAGAGTAATGCGGATAGTAACAATAGAATAAGGATAATAATAACAGTTATAACGATAATAATAATAATAATAAGGATAATAATAATAGTTATGAGGATAAAGACAAGAGTAATACGGATAGTAATAATAGAATAAAGATAATAATAACAGTTATAGCGATAATAATAATAGTAAAAAGGATAGTAATAATATTTATAAGGATAAATACAAGAGGAATAGGGCTAATAATAATAATAATAGTAATAATAATAATAGTTATAGCGATAATAATAATAGTAATTAGTATAATAAGAACAGTTATAGAGATAATAATAATGGTAATAAGGATAATAATAAAATTTATAAGGATAAAGACAAGAGGAACAGGGATAATAATAATAGTAATACGAATAATAATAACAATTATAGCGACAATAATAATAGTAATAAGTATAATAATAATAGTTATAAGGATAAAGACAAGAGGTATAGGGATAATAATAAAAGTAATCGTAATAATAATAACAGTTATAGCGATAATAATAATAGTAATATGTATAATAAGAACAGTTATAGAGATAATAATAATGGTAATAAGGATAATAATAATATTTATAAGGATAAAGACAAGAGGAATAGGGATAATAATAATAGTAATAAGAATAGTAATAACAGTAATAATGATAATAATAACAGTTATAGCGATAATAATAATAGTAATAAGGATAATAATGGTAGTTATAAGGATAGTAATAATAGAATAAGGATAATAATAACAGTTGTAGCGATAATAATAATAGTAATATGTATAATAAGAACAGTTATAGCGATAATAATAATAGTAATAAGGATAATAATAATAGTTATAAGGATAAAGACAAGAGGAATAGGGATAGTAATAATAGAATAAAGATAATAATAACAGTTATAGCGATAATAATAATAGTAAGAATGATGATAATAACAGTTATAGCGATAATAATAATAGTTATAACGATAAAGACAAGAGGTATAGGGATAATAATAATAGTAATAGGAATAATAATAGCAGTTATACCGATAATAATAATAGTAAAAAGGATAATAATAATATTTAGAAGGATAAAGACAAGAGGAGAAGGGATAATAATAATAGTAATAAGAATAGTAATAACAGTAATAATGATAATAATAACAGTTATAGCGATAATAATAATAGTAATAAGGATAATAATGGTAGTTATAAGGATAAAGACAAGAGGAATAGGGCTAATAATAATAGTAATAGTAATAATAATAACAGTTATAGCGATAATAATAATAGTAATATGTATAATAAGAACAGTTATAGAGATAATAATAATGGTAATAAGGATAATAATAAAATTTATAAGGATAAAGACAAGAGGAATAGGGATAATAATAATAGTAGTACGAATAATAATAACAGTTATAGTGATAATAATAATTGTAATAAGGATAATAATAATAGTTATAAGGTTAAAGACAAGCGGAATAGTGATAGTAATAATAGAATAAAGCTAATAATAATAGTTATAGCGATAATAATAACAGTAAGAATGATGATAGTAACAGTTACACCGATAATAATAATAGTAATAAATATAATAATAATAGTTATAAGGATAAAGACAAGAGGAATAGAGATGGTAATAATAGTAATAGGAATAATAATAACAGTTATACCGATAATAATAATAGTAAAAAGGATAATAATAATATTTACAAGGATAAAGACAAGAGGAATAGGGATAATAATAATAGTAATAAGAATAGTAATAACAGTAATAATGATAATAATAACAGTTATAGCGATAATAATAATAGTAATAAGGATAATAATGGTAGTTATAAGGATAAAGACAAGAGGAATAGGGATAGTAATAATAGAATAAGGATAATAATAATAGTTATGAGGATAAAGACAAGAGTAATAGGGATAGTGATAATAGAATAAGGATAATAATAACAGTTATAGCGATAATAATAATAGTAATAATGATAATAATAATAGTTATAAGGATAAAGACAAGAGG
>CAMAOC010000205.1:0-94991 GCA_945859555.1 Megachile ligniseca
GGGATAATAATAATAGTGACAAGAATAATAATAACAGGTATAGCGATAATAATAATAGTATTAAGGATAATAATAACAGTTATAGCGATAATAATAATAGTATCAAGGATAATAATAACAGTTATAGCGATAATAATAATGGTAACAAGAATAATAATAACAGTTATAGCGATAATAATAGTAATAATAAGGATAATAATAATAGTTATAAGGAGAAAGACAAGAGGAAGAGCGATAATAATAATAGTAATAAGGATAATAATAACAGTTATAGCGATAATAATAATAATAATAATAAGGATAATAATAATAGTTATAAGGATAAAGACAAGAGGAATACGGTTAATAGTAATAGTAATAAGAATAATAATAACAGTTATAGCGGTAATAATAATAATAATAAAGATAATAATAATAGTTACAAGGAGAAAGACAAGAGGAATAGGGATAATAATAATAGTGACAAGAATAATAATAACAGGTATAGCGATAATAATAATAGTATTAAGGATAATAATAACAGTTATAGCGATGATAATAATAGTATTAAGGATAATAATAACAGTTATAGCGATAATAATAATAGTATCAAGGATAATAATAATAGTTATAAGGATAAAGACAAGAGTAATAGGGATAGTAACAATAGAATAACCATAATAATAACAGTTATAGCGATAATAATAATAGTAATAAGAATAATAATAACAGTTATTAGCGATAATAATAATAGTTATAAGGATAAAGACAAGAGTAATACGGACAGTAATAATAGTAACAAGAATAATAATACCAGTTATAGCGATAATAATAATAGTAATAACAATAATAATAACCGTTATAGCGATAATAATAATAGTAATAAGGATTAATAATAATAGTTATATGGATAAAGACAAGAGTAATACGGATAGCAACAATAGTAATAAGAATAATAATAACAGTTATAGCGATAATAATAATAATAATAAGGATAATAATAATAGTTATAAGGAGAAAGACAAGAGGAATAGCGATAATAATAATAGTAATAAGGATAATAATAACAGTTATAGCGATAATAATAATAATAATAATAAGGATAATAATAATAGTTATAAGGATAAAGACAAGAGGAATACGGTTAATAGTAATAGTAATAAGAATAATAATAACAGTTATAGCGGTAATAATAATAATAATAAGGATAATAATAATAGTTATAAGGAGAAAGACAAGAGGAATAGGGATAATAATAATAGTGACAAGAATAATAATAACAGGTATAGCGATAATAATAATAGTATTAAGGATAATAATAACAGTTATAGCGATAATAATAATAGTATCAAGGATAATAATAACAGTTATAGCGATAATAATAATGGTAACAAGAATAATAATAACAGTTATAGCGATAATAATAGTAATAATAATAAGGATAATAATAATAGTTATAAGGATAAAGACAAGAGGAATACGGTTAATAGTAATAGTAATAAGAATAATAATAACAGTTATAGCGGTAATAATAATAATAATAAGGATAATAATAATAGTTATAAGGAGAAAGACAAGAGGAATAGCGATAATAATAATAGTAATAAGGATAATAATAACAGTTATAGCGATAATAATAATAATAATAATAAGGATAATAATAATAGTTATAAAGATAAAGACAAGGGGAATACGGTTAATAGTAATAGTAATAAGAATAATAATAACAGTTATAGCGGTAATAATAATAATAATAAGGATAATAATAATAGTTATAAGGAGAAAGACAAGAGGAATAGGGATAATAATAATAGTAACAAGAATAATAATAACAGGTATAGCGATGATAATAATAGTATTAAGGATAATAATAACAGTTATAGCGATAATAATAATAGTATCAAGGATAATAATAATAGTTATAAGGATAAAGACAAGAGTAATAGGGATAGTAACAATAGAATAACCATAATAATAACAGTTATAGCGATAATAATAATAGTAATAAGAATAATAATAACAGTTATTAGCGATAATAATAATAGTTATAAGGATAAAGACAAGAGTAATACGGACAGTAATAATAGTAACAAGAATAATAATACCAGTTATAGCGATAATAATAATAGTAATAACAATAATAATAACCGTTATAGCGATAATAATAATAGTAATAAGGATTAATAATAATAGTTATATGGATAAAGACAAGAGTAATACGGATAGCAACAATAGTAATAAGAATAATAATAACAGTTATAGCGATAATAATAATAATAATAAGGATAATAATAATAGTTATAAGGAGAAAGACAAGAGGAATAGCGATAATAATAATAGTAATAAGGATAATAATAACAGTTATAGCGATAATAATAATAATAATAATAAGGATAATAATAATAGTTATAAGGATAAAGACAAGAGGAATACGGTTAATAGTAATAGTAATAAGAATAATAATAACAGTTATAGCGGTAATAATAATAATAATAAGGATAATAATAATAGTTATAAGGAGAAAGACAAGAGGAATAGGGATAATAATAATAGTGACAAGAATAATAATAACAGGTATAGCGATAATAATAATAGTATTAAGGATAATAATAACAGTTATAGCGATAATAATAATAGTATCAAGGATAATAATAACAGTTATAGCGATAATAATAATGGTAACAAGAATAATAATAACAGTTATAGCGATAATAATAGTAATAATAAGGATAATAATAATAGTTATAAGGAGAAAGACAAGAGGAAGAGCGATAATAATAATAGTAATAAGGATAATAATAACAGTTATAGCGATAATAATAATAATAATAATAAGGATAATAATAATAGTTATAAGGATAAAGACAAGAGGAATACGGTTAATAGTAATAGTAATAAGAATAATAATAACAGTTATAGCGGTAATAATAATAATAATAAGGATAATAATAATAGTTATAAGGAGAAAGACAAGAGGAATAGGGATAATAATAATAGTGACAAGAATAATAATAACAGGTATAGCGATAATAATAATAGTATTAAGGATAATAATAACAGTTATAGCGATAATAATAATAGTATCAAGGATAATAATAACAGTTATAGCGATAATAATAATGGTAACAAGAATAATAATAACAGTTATAGCGATAATAATAGTAATAATAAGGATAATAATAATAGTTATAAGGAGAAAGACAAGAGGAATAGCGATAATAATAATAGTAATAAGGATAATAATAACAGTTATAGCGATAATAATAATAATAATAATAAGGATAATAATAATAGTTATAAAGATAAAGACAAGGGGAATACGGTTAATAGTAATAGTAATAAGAATAATAATAACAGTTATAGCGGTAATAATAATAATAATAAGGATAATAATAATAGTTATAAGGAGAAAGACAAGAGGAATAGGGATAATAATAATAGTAACAAGAATAATAATAACAGGTATAGCGATGATAATAATAGTATTAAGGATAATAATAACAGTTATAGCGATAATAATAATAGTATCAAGGATAATAATAATAGTTATAAGGATAAAGACAAGAGTAATAGGGATAGTAACAATAGAATAACCATAATAATAACAGTTATAGCGATAATAATAATAGTAATAAGAATAATAATAACAGTTATTAGCGATAATAATAATAGTTATAAGGATAAAGACAAGAGTAATACGGACAGTAATAATAGTAACAAGAATAATAATACCAGTTATAGCGATAATAATAATAGTAATAACAATAATAATAACCGTTATAGCGATAATAATAATAGTAATAAGGATTAATAATAATAGTTATATGGATAAAGACAAGAGTAATACGGATAGCAACAATAGTAATAAGAATAATAATAACAGTTATAGCGATAATAATAATAATAATAAGGATAATAATAATAGTTATAAGGAGAAAGACAAGAGGAATAGCGATAATAATAATAGTAATAAGGATAATAATAACAGTTATAGCGATAATAATAATAATAATAATAAGGATAATAATAATAGTTATAAGGATAAAGACAAGAGGAATACGGTTAATAGTAATAGTAATAAGAATAATAATAACAGTTATAGCGGTAATAATAATAATAATAAGGATAATAATAATAGTTATAAGGAGAAAGACAAGAGGAATAGGGATAATAATAATAGTGACAAGAATAATAATAACAGGTATAGCGATAATAATAATAGTATTAAGGATAATAATAACAGTTATAGCGATAATAATAATAGTATCAAGGATAATAATAACAGTTATAGCGATAATAATAATGGTAACAAGAATAATAATAACAGTTATAGCGATAATAATAGTAATAATAAGGATAATAATAATAGTTATAAGGAGAAAGACAAGAGGAAGAGCGATAATAATAATAGTAATAAGGATAATAATAACAGTTATAGCGATAATAATAATAATAATAATAAGGATAATAATAATAGTTATAAGGATAAAGACAAGAGGAATACGGTTAATAGTAATAGTAATAAGAATAATAATAACAGTTATAGCGGTAATAATAATAATAATAAAGATAATAATAATAGTTACAAGGAGAAAGACAAGAGGAATAGGGATAATAATAATAGTGACAAGAATAATAATAACAGGTATAGCGATAATAATAATAGTATTAAGGATAATAATAACAGTTATAGCGATGATAATAATAGTATTAAGGATAATAATAACAGTTATAGCGATAATAATAATAGTATCAAGGATAATAATAATAGTTATAAGGATAAAGACAAGAGTAATAGGGATAGTAACAATAGAATAACCATAATAATAACAGTTATAGCGATAATAATAATAGTAATAAGAATAATAATAACAGTTATTAGCGATAATAATAATAGTTATAAGGATAAAGACAAGAGTAATACGGACAGTAATAATAGTAACAAGAATAATAATACCAGTTATAGCGATAATAATAATAGTAATAACAATAATAATAACCGTTATAGCGATAATAATAATAGTAATAAGGATTAATAATAATAGTTATATGGATAAAGACAAGAGTAATACGGATAGCAACAATAGTAATAAGAATAATAATAACAGTTATAGCGATAATAATAATAATAATAAGGATAATAATAATAGTTATAAGGAGAAAGACAAGAGGAATAGCGATAATAATAATAGTAATAAGGATAATAATAACAGTTATAGCGATAATAATAATAATAATAATAAGGATAATAATAATAGTTATAAGGATAAAGACAAGAGGAATACGGTTAATAGTAATAGTAATAAGAATAATAATAACAGTTATAGCGGTAATAATAATAATAATAAGGATAATAATAATAGTTATAAGGAGAAAGACAAGAGGAATAGGGATAATAATAATAGTGACAAGAATAATAATAACAGGTATAGCGATAATAATAATAGTATTAAGGATAATAATAACAGTTATAGCGATAATAATAATAGTATCAAGGATAATAATAACAGTTATAGCGATAATAATAATGGTAACAAGAATAATAATAACAGTTATAGCGATAATAATAGTAATAATAAGGATAATAATAATAGTTATAAGGAGAAAGACAAGAGGAAGAGCGATAATAATAATAGTAATAAGGATAATAATAACAGTTATAGCGATAATAATAATAATAATAATAAGGATAATAATAATAGTTATAAGGATAAAGACAAGAGGAATACGGTTAATAGTAATAGTAATAAGAGTAATAATAACAGTTATAGCGGTAATAATAATAATAATAAGGATAATAATAATAGTTACAAGGAGAAAGACAAGAGGAATAGGGATAATAATAATAGTGACAAGAATAATAATAACAGGTATAGCGATAATAATAATAGTATTAAGGATAATAATAACAGTTATAGCGATAATAATAATAGTATCAAGGACAATAATAACAGTTATAGCGATAATAATAGTGGTAACAAGAATAATAATAACAGTTATAGCGATAATAATAATAGTAATAAGGATAATAATAATAGTTATAAGGATAAAGACAAGAGAAATAGAGATAGTAACAATAGGATAAGCATAATAATAACAGTTATAGCGATAATAATAATAGTAATAAGGATAATAATAACAGTTATAGCGATAATAATAATAGTATTAAGGATAATAATAACAGTTATAGCGATAATGATAATAGTTATAAGGATAAAGGCAAGAGTAATACGGATAGTAACAATAGAATAAGCATAATAAGGACAGTTATAGCGATAATAATAATAGTAGTAACAATAATAATAACCGTTATAGCGATAATAATAATAATAATAAGGATTAATAATAATAGTTATATGGATAAAGACAAGAGTAATACGGATAGCAACAATAGTAATAAGAATAATAATAACAGTTATAGCGATAATAATAATAGTAACAAGAATAATAATAACAGTTATAGCGATAATAAAATTATAATAAGGATAATAATAATAGTTATAAGGAGAAAGACAAGAGGAATAGAGATAATAATAATAGTAATAAGGATAATAATAACAGTTATAGCGATAATAATAATAATAATAATAAGGATAATAATAATAGTTATAAGGAGAAAGACAAGAGGAATAGGGATAATAATAATAGTGACAAGAATAATAATAACAGGTATAGCGATAATAATAATAGTATTAAGGATAATAATAACAGTTATAGCGATAATAATAATAGTATCAAGGATAATGATAACAGTTATAGCGATAATAATAATGGTAACAAGAATAATAATAACAGTTATAGCGATAATAATAGTAATAATAAGGATAATAATAATAGTTATAAGGAGAAAGACAAGAGGAATAGCGATAATAATAATAGTAATAAGGATAATAATAACAGTTATAGCGATAATAATAATAATAATAATAAGGATAATAATAATAGTTATAAAGATAAAGACAAGGGGAATACGGTTAATAGTAATAGTAATAAGAATAATAATAACAGTTATAGCGGTAATAATAATAATAATAAGGATAATAATAATAGTTATAAGGAGAAAGACAAGAGGAATAGGGATAATAATAATAGTAACAAGAATAATAATAACAGGTATAGCGATGATAATAATAGTATTAAGGATAATAATAACAGTTATAGCGATAATAATAATAGTATCAAGGATAATAATAATAGTTATAAGGATAAAGACAAGAGTAATAGGGATAGTAACAATAGAATAACCATAATAATAACAGTTATAGCGATAATAATAATAGTAATAAGAATAATAATAACAGTTATTAGCGATAATAATAATAGTTATAAGGATAAAGACAAGAGTAATACGGACAGTAATAATAGTAACAAGAATAATAATACCAGTTATAGCGATAATAATAATAGTAATAACAATAATAATAACCGTTATAGCGATAATAATAATAGTAATAAGGATTAATAATAATAGTTATATGGATAAAGACAAGAGTAATACGGATAGCAACAATAGTAATAAGAATAATAATAACAGTTATAGCGATAATAATAATAGTAACAAGAATAATAATAACAGTAATAGCGATAATAATAATAATAATAAGGATAATAATAATAGTTATAAGGAGAAAGACAAGAGGGATAGGGATAATAATAGTAGTAACAAGAATAATAATAACAGTTATAGCGATAATAATAATAGTAATAAGGATAATAATAATAGTTATAAGGATAAAGACAAGAGAAATAGAGATAGTAACAATAGGATAAGCATAATAATAACAGTTATAGCGATAATAATAATAGTAATAAATATAATAATAACAGTTATAGCGATAATAATAATAGTATTAAGGATAATAATAACAGTTATAGCGATAATGATAATAGTTATAAGGATAAAGGCAAGAGTAATACGGATAGTAACAATAGAATAAGCATAATAAGAACAGTTATAGCGATAATAATAATAGTAGTAACAATAATAATAACCGTTATAGCGATAATAATAATAATAATAAGGATTAATAATAATAGTTATATGGATAAAGACAAGAGTAATACGGATAGCAACAATAGTAATAAGAATAATAATAACAGTTATAGCGATAATAATAATAGTAACAAGAATAATAATAACAGTTATAGCGATAATAATAATAATAATAAGGATAATAATAATAGTTATAAGGAGAAAGACAAGAGGAATAGAGATAATAATAATAGTAATAAGGATAATAATAACAGTTATAGCGATAATAATAATAATAATAATAAGGATAATAATAATAGTTATAAGGAGAAAGACAAGAGGAATAGGGATAATAATAATAGTGACAAGAATAATAATAACAGGTATAGTGATAATAATAATAGTATTAAGGATAATAATAACAGTTATAGCGATAATAATAATAGTATCAAGGATAATAATAACAGTTATAGCGATAATAATAATGGTAACAAGAATAATAATAACAGTTATAGCGATAATAATAGTAATAATAAGGATAATAATAATAGTTATAAGGAGAAAGACAAGAGGAATAGGGATAATAATAATAGTAACAAGAATAATAATAACAGGTATAGCGATGATAATAATAGTATTAAGGATAATAATAACAGTTATAGCGATAATAATAATAGTATCAAGGATAATAATAATAGTTATAAGGATAAAGACAAGAGTAATAGGGATAGTAACAATAGAATAACCATAATAATAACAGTTATAGCGATAATAATAATAGTAATAAGAATAATAATAACAGTTATTAGCGATAATAATAATAGTTATAAGGATAAAGACAAGAGTAATACGGACAGTAATAATAGTAACAAGAATAATAATACCAGTTATAGCGATAATAATAATAGTAATAACAATAATAATAACCGTTATAGCGATAATAATAATAGTAATAAGGATTAATAATAATAGTTATATGGATAAAGACAAGAGTAATACGGATAGCAACAATAGTAATAAGAATAATAATAACAGTTATAGCGATAATAATAATAGTAATAAGGATAATAATAACAGTTATAGCGATAATAATAATAGTATTAAGGATAATAATAACAGTTTTAGCGATAATGATAATAGTTATAAGGATAAAGGCAAGAGTAATACGGATAGTAACAATAGAATAAGCATAATAAGAACAGTTATAGCGATAATAATAATAGTAGTAACAATAATAATAACCGTTATAGCGATAATAATAATAATAATAAGGATTAATAATAATAGTTATATGGATAAAGACAAGAGTAATACGGATAGTAACAATAGAATAAGCATAATAATAACAGTTTTAGCGATAATGATAATAGTTATAAGGATAAAGGCAAGAGTAATACGGATAGTAACAATAGAATAAGCATAATAAGAACAGTTATAGCGATAATAATAATAGTAACAAGAATAATAATAACAGTTATAGCGATAATAATGATAATAATAAGGATAATAATAATAGTTATAAGGAGAAAGACAAGAGGAATAGAGATAATAATAATAGTAATAAGGATAATAATAACAGTTATAGCGATAATAATAATAATAATAATAAGGATAATAATAATAGTTATAAGGATAAAGACAAGAGGAATACGGTTAATAGTAATAGTAATAAGAATAATAATAACAGTTATAGCGGTAATAATAATAATAATAAGGATAATAATAATAGTTATAAGGAGAAAGACAAGAGGAATAGGGATAATAATAATAGTGACAAGAATAATAATAACAGGTATAGCGATAATAATAATAGTATTAAGGATAATAATAACAGTTATAGCGATAATAATAATAGTATCAAGGACAATAATAACAGTTATAGCGATAATAATAATAGTAACAAGAATAATAATAACAGTTATAGCGATAATAATAGTAATAATAAGGATAATAATAATAGTTATAAGGATAAATAAAGGAGGAATAGGGATAATAGTAATTGTAATAAGAATAATAATAACGGTTATAGCGATAATAATAGTAGTTATAATGATAAAGGCAAGAGTAATACGGATAGTAACAATAGAATAAACATAATAGTAACAGTCATAGCGATAATAATAATAGTAATAAGGATAATAATAACAGTTATAGCGATAATAATAATAATAATAATAAGGATAATAATAATAGTTATAAGGATAAAGACAAGAGGAATACGGTTAATAGTAATAGTAATAAGAATAATAATAACAGTTATAGCGATAATAATAATAATAATAAGGATAATAATAATAGTTATAAGGAGAAAGACAAGAGGAATAGGGATAATAAAAATAGTAACAAGAATAATAACAACAGTTATAGCGTTAATAATAATAATAATAAGGATAATTATAATAGTTATAACGAGAAAGACAAGAGGAATAGGGATAATAATAGTAGTAACAAGAATAATAACAACAGTTATAGCGATAATAATAATAATAATAAGGATAATTATAATAGTTATAAGGAGAAAGACAAGAGGGATAGGGATAATAATAGTAGTAACAAGAATAATAATAACAGTTATAGCGATAATAATAATAGTAATAAGGATAATAATAATAGTTATAAGGATAAAGACAAGAGAAATAGAGATAGTAACAATAGGATAAGCATAATAATAACAGTTATAGCGATAATAATAATAGTAATAAGGATAATAATAACAGTTATAGCGATAATAATAATAGTATTAAGGATAATAATAACAGTTATAGCGATAATGATAATAGTTATAAGGATAAAGGCGAGAGTAATACGGATAGTAACAATAGAATAAGCATAATAAGAACAGTTATAGCGATAATAATAATAGTAACAACAATAATAATAACCGTTATAGCGATAATAATAATAATAATAAGGATTAATAATAATAGTTATATGGATAAAGACAAGAGTAATACGGATAGCAACAATAGTAATAAGAATAATAATAACAGTTATAGCGATAATAATAATAGTAACAAGAATAATAATAACAGTTATAGCGATAATAATAATAATAATAAGGATAATAATAATAGTTATAAGGAGAAGGACAAGAGGAATAGAGATAATAATAATAGTAATAAGGATAATAATAACAGTTATAGCGATAATAATAATAATAATAATAAGGATAATAATAATAGTTATAAGGATAAAGACAAGAGGAATACGGTTAATAGTAATAGTAATAAGAATAATAATAACAGTTATAGCGGTAATAGTAATAATAATAAGGATAATAATAATAGTTATAAGGAGAAAGACAAGAGGAATAGGGATAATAATAATAGTGACAAGAATAATAATAACAGGTATAGCGATAATAATAATAGTATTAAGGATAATAATAACAGTTATAGCGATAATAATAATAGTATCAAGGGCAATAATAACAGTTATAGCGATAATAATAATAGTAACAAGAATAATAATAACAGTTATAGCGATAATAATAGTAATAATAAGGATAATAATAATAGTTATAAGGAGAAAGACAAGAGGAATAGCGATAATAATAATAGTAATAAGGATAATAATAACAGTTATAGCGATAATAATAATAATAATAATAAGGATAATAATAATAGTTATAAGGATAAAGACAAGAGGAATGCGGTTAATAGTAATAGTAATAAGAATAATAATAACAGTTATAGCGGTAATAATAATAATAATAAGGATAATAATAATAGTATTAAGGATAATAATAACAGTTATAGCGATAATAATAATAGTATCAAGGATAATAATAATAGTTATAAGGATAAAGACAAGAGTAATAGGGATAGTAACAATAGAATAACCATAATAATAACAGTTATAGCGATAATAATAATAGTAATAAGAATAATAATAACAGTTATTAGCGATAATAATAATAGTTATAAGGATAAAGACAAGAGTAATACGGACAGTAATAATAGTAACAAGAATAATAATACCAGTTATAGCGATAATAATAATAGTAATAACAATAATAATAACCGTTATAGCGATAATAATAATAGTAATAAGGATTAATAATAATAGTTATATGGATAAAGACAAGAGTAATACGGATAGCAACAATAGTAATAAGAATAATAATAACAGTTATAGCGATAATAATAATAATAATAAGGATAATAATAATAGTTATAAGGAGAAAGACAAGAGGAATAGCGATAATAATAATAGTAATAAGGATAATAATAACAGTTATAGCGATAATAATAATAATAATAATAATAAGGATAATAATAATAGTTATAAGGATAAAGACAAGAGGAATACGGTTAATAGTAATAGTAATAAGAATAATAATAACAGTTATAGCGGTAATAATAATAATAATAAGGATAATAATAATAGTTATAAGGAGAAAGACAAGAGGAATAGGGATAATAATAATAGTGACAAGAATAATAATAACAGGTATAGCGATAATAATAATAGTATTAAGGATAATAATAACAGTTATAGCGATAATAATAATAGTATCAAGGATAATAATAACAGTTATAGCGATAATAATAATGGTAACAAGAATAATAATAACAGTTATAGCGATAATAATAGTAATAATAAGGATAATAATAATAGTTATAAGGAGAAAGACAAGAGGAATAGCGATAATAATAATAGTAATAAGGATAATAATAACAGTTATAGCGATAATAATAATAATAATAATAAGGATAATAATAATAGTTATAAGGATAAAGACAAGAGGAATACGGTTAATAGTAATAGTAATAAGAATAATAATAACAGTTATAGCGGTAATAATAATAATAATAAGGATAATAATAATAGTTATAAGGAGAAAGACAAGAGGAATAGGGATAATAATAATAGTAACAAGAATAATAATAACAGGTATAGCGATAATAATAATAGTATTAAGGATAATAATAACAGTTATAGCGATAATAATAATAGTATCAAGGATAATAATAATAGTTATAAGGATAAAGACAAGAGTAATAGGGATAGTAACAATAGAATAACCATAATAATAACAGTTATAGCGATAATAATAATAGTAATAAGAATAATAATAACAGTTATTAGCGATAATAATAATAGTTATAAGGATAAAGACAAGAGTAATACGGACAGTAATAATAGTAACAAGAATAATAAAACCAGTTATAGCGATAATAATAATAGTAATAACAATAATAATAACCGTTATAGCGATAATAATAATAGTAATAAGGATTAATAATAATAGTTATATGGATAAAGACAAGAGTAATACGGATAGCAACAATAGTAATAAGAATAATAATAACAGTTATAGCGATAATAATAATAGTAACAAGAATAATAATAACAGTTATAGCGATAATAATAATAATAATAAGGATAATAATAATAGTTATAAGGAGAAAGACAAGAGGAATAGCGATAATAATAATAGTAATAAGGATAATAATAACAGTTATAGCGACAATAATAATAATAATAATAAGGATAATAATAATAGTTATAAGGATAAAGACAAGAGGAATACGGTTAATAGTAATAGTAATAAGAATAATAATAACAGTTATAGCGGTAATAATAATAATAATAAGGATAATAATAATAGTTATAAGGAGAAGGACAAGAGGAATAGGGATAATAATAATAGTATTAAGGATAATAATAACAGTTATAGCGATAATAATAATAGTATCAAGGATAATAATAATAGTTATAAGGATAAAGACAAGAGTAATAGGGATACTAACAATAGAATAACCATAATAATAACAGTTATAGCGATAATAATAATAGTAATAAGGATTAATAATAATAGTTATATGGATAAAGACAAGAGTAATACGGATAGCAACAATAGTAATAAGAATAATAATAACAGTTATAGCGATAATAATAATAATAATAAGGATAATAATAATAGTTATAAGGAGAAATACAAGAAGAATAGGGATAATAATAATAGTAACAAGAATAATAGTAACAGTTATAGCGATAATAATAATAATAATAAGGATAATAATAATAGTTATAAGGAGAAAGACATGAGGAATAGGGATAATAATAATAGTAACAAGAATAATAAGAACAGTTATAGCGATAATAATAATAGTAATAACAATAATAATAACCGTTATAGCGATAATAATAATAATAATAAGGATTAATAATAATAGTTATATGGATAAAGACAAGAGTAATACGGATAGCAACAATAGTAATAAGAATAATAATAACAGTTATAGCGATAATAATAATAGTAACAAGAATAATAATAACAGTAATAGCGATAATAATAATAATAATAAGGATAATAATAATAGTTATAAGGAGAAAGACAAGAGGAATAGAGATAATAATAATAGTAATAAGGATAATAATAACAGTTATAGCGATAATAATAATAATAATAATAAGGATAATAATAATAGTTATAAGGATAAAGACAAGAGGAATACGGTTAATAGTAATAGTAATAAGAATAATAATAACAGTTATAGCGGTAATAATAATAATAATAAGGATAATAATAATAGTTATAAGGAGAAAGACAAGAGGAATAGGGATAATAATAATAGTGACAAGAATAATAATAACAGGTATAGCGATAATAATAATAGTATTAAGGATAATAATAACAGTTATAGCGATAATAATAATAGTAACAAGAATAATAATAACAGTTATAGCGATAATAATAGTAATAATAAGGATAATAATAATAGTTATAAGGATAAATAAAGGAGGAATAGGGATAATAGTAATTGTAATAAGAATAATAATAACGGTTATAGCGATAATAATAGTAGTTATAATGATAAAGGCAAGAGTAATACGGATAGTAACAATAGAATAAACATAATAGTAACAGTCATAGCGATAATAATAATAGTAATAAGGATAATACTAACAGTTATAGCGATAATAATAATAATAATAATAAGGATAATAATAATAGTTATAAGGATAAAGACAAGAGGAATACGGTTAATAGTAATAGTAATAAGAATAATAATAACAGTTATAGCGATAATAATAATAATAATAAGGATAATAATAATAGTTATAAGGAGATAGACAAGAGGAATAGGGATAATAAAAATAGTAACAAGAATAATAACAACAGTTATAGCGATAATAATAATAATAATAAGGATAATTATAATAGTTATAAGGAGAAAGACAAGAGGGATAGGGATAATAATAGTAGTAACAAGAATAATAATAACAGTTATAGCGATAATAATAATAGTTATAAGGATAAAGACAAGAGAAATAGAGATAGTAACAATAGGATAAGCATAATAATAACAGTTATAGCGATAATAATAATAGTAATAAGGATAATAATAACAGTTATAGCGATAATAATAATAGTATTAAGGATAATAATAACAGTGATAGCGATAATGATAATAGTTATAAGGATAAAGGCAAGAGTAATACGGATAGTAACAATAGAATAAGCATAATAAGAACAGTTATAGCGATAATAATAATAGTAGTAACAATAATAATAACCGTTATAGCGATAATAATAATAATAATAAGGATTAATAATAATAGTTATATGGATAAAGACAAGAGTAATACGGATAGCAACAATAGTAATAAGAATAATAATAACAGTTATAGCGATAATAATAATAGTAACAAGAATAATAATAACAGTTATAGCGGTAATAATAATAATAATAAGGATAATAATAATAGTTATAAGGAGAAAGACAAGAGGAATAGGGATAATAATAATAGTGACAAGAATAATAATAACAGGTATAGCGATAATAATAATAGTATTAAGGATAATAATAACAGTTATAGCGATAATAATAATAGTATCAAGGACAATAATAACAGTTATAGCGATAATAATAATAGTAACAAGAATAATAATAACAGTTATAGCGATAATAATAGTAATAATAAGGATAATAATAATAGTTATAAGGAGAAAGACAAGAGGAATAGCGATAATAATAATAGTAATAAGGATAATAATAACAGTTATAGCGATAATAATAATAATAATAATAAGGATAATAATAATAGTTATAAGGAGAAAGACAAGAGGAATAGCGATAATAATAATAGTAATAAGGATTAATAATAATAGTTATATGGATAAAGACAAGAGTAATACGGATAGCAACAATAGCAATAAGAATAATAATAACAGTTATAGCGATAATAATAATAATAATAAGGATAATAATAATAGTTATAAGGAGAAAGACAAGAGGAATAGCGATAATAATAATAGTAATAAGGATAATAATAACAGTTATAGCGATAATAATAATAATAATAATAAGGATAATAATAATAGTTATAAGGATAAAGACAAGAGGAATACGGTTAATAGTAATAGTAATAAGAATAATAATAACAGTTATAGCGGTAATAATAATAATAATAAGAAGGATAATAATAATAGTTATAAGGAGAAAGACAAGAGGAATAGGGATAATAATAATAGTATTAAGGATAATAATAACAGTTATAGCGATAATAATAATAGTATCAAGGATAATAATAACAGTTATAGCGATAATAATAATGGTAACAAGAATAATAATAACAGTTATAGCGATAATAATATTAATAATAATAAGGATAATAATAATAGTTATAAGGATAAAGACAAGAGGAATACGGTTAATAGTAATAGTAATAAGAATAATAATAACAGTTATAGCGGTAATAATAATAATAATAAGGATAATAATAATAGTTATAAGGATAAAGACAAGAGGAATACGGTTAATAGTAATAGTAATAAGAATAATAATAACAGTTATAGCGGTAATAATAATAATAATAAGGATAATAATAATAGTTATAAGGAGAAAGACAAGAGGAATAGGGATAATAATAATAGTAACAAGAATAATAATAACAGGTATAGCGATAATAATAATAGTATTAAGGATAATAATAACAGTTATAGCGATAATAATAATAGTATCAAGGATAATAATAATAGTTATAAGGAGAAAGACAAGAGGAATAGGGATAATAAAAATAGTAACAAGAATAATAAGAACAGTTATAGCGATAATAATAATAGTAATAAGGATAATAATAATAGTTATAAGGATAAAGACAAGAGTAATAGAGATAGTAACAATAGAATAAGCATAATCACAACAGTTATAGCGATAATAATAATAGTAATAAGGATAATAATAACAGTTATAGCGATAATAATAATAGTATCAAGGACAATAATAACAGTTATAGCGATAATAATAATAGTAACAAGAATAATAATAACAGTTATAGCGATAATAATAGTAATAATAAGGATAATAATAATAGTTATAAGGAGAAAGACAAGAGGAATAGCGATAATAATAATAGTAATAAGGATAATAATAACAGTTATAGCGATAATAATAATAATAATAATAAGGATAATAATAATAGTTATAAGGAGAAAGACAAGAGGAATAGCGATAATAATAATAGTAATAAGGATTAATAATAATAGTTATATGGATAAAGACAAGAGTAATACGGATAGCAACAATAGCAATAAGAATAATAATAACAGTTATAGCGATAATAATAATAATAATAAGGATAATAATAATAGTTATAAGGAGAAAGACAAGAGGAATAGCGATAATAATAATAGTAATAAGGATAATAATAACAGTTATAGCGATAATAATAATAATAATAATAAGGATAATAATAATAGTTATAAGGATAAAGACAAGAGGAATACGGTTAATAGTAATAGTAATAAGAATAATAATAACAGTTATAGCGGTAATAATAATAATAATAAGGATAATAATAATAGCTATAAGGAGAAAGACAAGAGGAATAGGGATAATAATAATAGTGACAAGAATAATAATAACAGGTATAGCGATAATAATAATAGTATTAAGGATAATAATAACAGTTATAGCGATAATAATAATAGTATCAAGGATAATAATAACAGTTATAGCGATAATAATAATGGTAACAAGAATAATAATAACAGTTATAGCGATAATAATAATAATAATAATAAGGATAATAATAATAGTTATAAGGATAAAGACAAGAGGAATACGGTTAATAGTAATAGTAATAAGAATAATAATAACAGTTATAGCGGTAATAATAATAATAATAAGGATAATAATAATAGTTATAAGGATAAAGACAAGAGGAATACGGTTAATAGTAATAGTAATAAGAATAATAATAACAGTTATAGCGGTAATAATAATAATAATAAGGATAATAATAATAGTTATAAGGAGAAAGACAAGAGGAATAGGGATAATAATAATAGTAACAAGAATAATAATAACAGGTATAGCGATAATAATAATAGTATTAAGGATAATAATAACAGTTATAGCGATAATAATAATAGTATCAAGGATAATAATAATAGTTATAAGGAGAAAGACAAGAGGAATAGGGATAATAAAAATAGTAACAAGAATAATAAGAACAGTTATAGCGATAATAATAATAGTAATAAGGATAATAATAATAGTTATAAGGATAAAGACAAGAGTAATAGAGATAGTAACAATAGAATAAGCATAATCATAACAGTTATAGCGATAATAATAATAGTAATAAGGATAATAATAACAGTTATAGCGATAATAATAATAGTATTAAGGATAATAATAACAGTTATAGCGATAATAATAATAGTTATAAGGATAAAGGCAAGAGTAATACGGATAGTAACAATAGAATAAGCATAATAAGAACAGTTATAGCGATAATAATAATAGTAGTAACAATAATAATAACCGTTATAGCGATAATAATAATAATAATAAGGATTAATAATAATAGTTATATGGATAAAGACAAGAGTAATACGGATAGCAACAATAGTAATAAGAATAATAATAACAGTTATAGCGATAATAATAATAGTAACAAGAATAATAATAACAGTAATAGCGATAATAATAATAATAATAAGGATAATAATAATAGTTATAAGGAGAAAGACAAGAGGAATAGAGATAATAATAATAGTAATAAGGATAATAATAACAGTTATAGCGATAATAATAATAATAATAATAAGGATAATAATAATAGTGACAAGAATAATAATAACAGGTATAGCGATAATAATAATAGTATTAAGGATAATAATAACAGTTATAGCGATAATAATAATAGTATCAAGGACAATAATAACAGTTATAGCGATAATAATAATAGTAACAAGAATAATAATAACAGTTATAGCGATAATAATAGTAATAATAAGGATAATAATAATAGTTATAAGGATAAATAAAGGAGGAATAGGGATAATAGTAATTGTAATAAGAATAATAATAACGGTTATAGCGATAATAATAGTAGTTATAATGATAAAGGCAAGAGTAATACGGATAGTAACAATAGAATAAACATAATAGTAACAGTCATAGCGATAATAATAATAGTAATAAGGATAATAATAACAGTTATAGCGATAATAATAATAATAATAATAAGGATAATAATAATAGTTATAAGGATAAAGACAAGAGGAATACGGTTAATAGTAATAGTAATAAGAATAATAATAACAGTTATAGCGATAATAATAATAATAATAAGGATAATAATAATAGTTATAAGGAGATAGACAAGAGGAATAGGGATAATAAAAATAGTAACAAGAATAATAACAACAGTTATAGCGATAATAATAATAATAATAAGGATAATTATAATAGTTATAAGGAGAAAGACAAGAGGAATAGAGATAATAATAATAGTAATAAGGATAATAATAACAGTTATAGCGATAATAATAATAGTATTAAGGATAATAATAACAGTTATAGCGATAATGATAATAGTTATAAGGATAAAGGCAAGAGTAATACGGATAGTAACAATAGAATAAGCATAATAAGAACAGTTATAGCGATAATAATAATAGTAGTAACAATAATAATAACCGTTATAGCGATAATAATAATAATAATAAGGATTAATAATAATAGTTATATGGATAAAGACAAGAGTAATACGGATAGCAACAATAGTAATAAGAATAATAATAACAGTTATAGCGATAATAATAATAGTAACAAGAATAATAATAACAGTTATAGCGATAATAATAATAATAATAAGGATAATAATAATAGTTATAAGGAGAAAGACAAGAGGAATAGAGATAATAATAATAGTAATAAGGATAATAATAACAGTTATAGCGATAATAATAATAATAATAATAAGGATAATAATAATAGTTATAAGGATAAAGACAAGAGGAATACGGTTAATAGTAATAGTAATAAGAATAATAATAACAGTTATAGCGGTAATAATAATAATAATAAGGATAATAATAATAGTTATAAGGAGAAAGACAAGAGGAATAGGGATAATAATAATAGTGACAAGAATAATAATAACAGGTATAGCGATAATAATAATAGTATTAAGGATAATAATAACAGTTATAGCGATAATAATAATAGTATCAAGGACAATAATAACAGTTATAGCGATAATAATAATAGTAACAAGAATAATAATAACAGTTATAGCGATAATAATAGTAATAATAAGGATAATAATAATAGTTATAAGGAGAAAGACAAGAGGAATAGCGATAATAATAATAGTAATAAGGATAATAGTAACAGTTATACCGATAATAATAATAATAATAATAAGGATAATAATAATAGTTATAAGGAGAAAGACAAGAGGAATAGCGATAATAATAATAGTAATAAGGATTAATAATAATAGTTATATGGATAAAGACAAGAGTAATACGGATAGCAACAATAGCAACAAGAATAATAATAACAGTTATAGCGATAATAATAATAATAATAAGGATAATAATAATAGTTATAAGGAGAAAGACAAGAGGAATAGACATAATAATAATAGTAATAAGGATAATAATAACAGTTATAGCGATAATAATAATAATAATAATAAGGATAATAATAATAGTTATAAGGATAAAGACAAGAGGAATACGGTTAATAGTAATAGTAATAAGAATAATAATAACAGTTATAGCGGTAATAATAATAATAATAAGGATAATAATAATAGTAATAAGGAGAAAGACAAGAGGAATAGGGATAATAATAATAGTGACAAGAATAATAATAACAGGTATAGCGATAATAATAATAGTATTAAGGATAATAATAACAGTTATAGCGATAATAATAATAGTATCAAGGACAATAATAACAGTTATAGCGATAATAATAATAGTAACAAGAATAATAATAACAGTTATAGCGATAATAATAGGAATAATAAGGATAATAATAATAGTTATAAGGATAAATAAAGGAGGAATAGGGATAATAGTAATTGTAATAAGAATAATAATAACGGTTATAGCGATAATAATAGTAGTTATAATGATAAAGGCAAGAGTAATACGGATAGTAACAATAGAATAAACATAATAGTAACAGTCATAGCGATAATAATAATAGTAATAAGGATAATAATAACAGTTATAGCGATAATAATAATAATAATAATAAGGATAATAATAATAGTTATAAGGATAAAGACAAGAGGAATACGGTTAATAGTAATAGTAATAAGAATAATAATAATAGTTATAGCGATAATAATAATAATAATAAGGATAATAATAATAGTTATAAGGAGAAAGACAAGAGGAATAGGGATAATAAAAATAGTAACAAGAATAATAACAACAGTTATAGCGTTAATAATAATAATAATAAGGATAATTATAATAGTTATAACGAGAAAGACAAGAGGAATAGGGATAATAATAGTAGTAACAAGAATAATAACAACAGTTATAGCGATAATAATAATAATAATAAGGATAATTATAATAGTTATAAGGAGAAAGACAAGAGGGATAGGGATAATAATAGTAGTAACAAGAATAATAATAACAGTTATAGCGATAATAATAATAGTAATAAGGATAATAATAATAGTTATAAGGATAAAGACAAGAGAAATAGAGATAGTAACAATAGGATAAGCATAATAATAACAGTTATAGCGATAATAATAATAGTAATAAGGATAATAATAACAGTTATAGCGATAATAATAATAGTATTAAGGATAATAATAACAGTTATAGCGATAATGATAATAGTTATAAGGATAAAGGCGAGAGTAATACGGATAGTAACAATAGAATAAGCATAATAAGAACAGTTATAGCGATAATAATAATAGTAACAACAATAATAATAACCGTTATAGCGATAATAATAATAATAATAAGGATTAATAATAATAGTTATATGGATAAAGACAAGAGTAATACGGATAGCAACAATAGTAATAAGAATAATAATAACAGTTATAGCGATAATAATAATAGTAACAAGAATAATAATAACAGTTATAGCGATAATAATAATAATAATAAGGATAATAATAATAGTTATAAGGAGAAGGACAAGAGGAATAGAGATAATAATAATAGTAATAAGGATAATAATAACAGTTATAGCGATAATAATAATAACAATAATAAGGATAATAATAATAGTTATAAGGATAAAGACAAGAGGAATACGGTTAATAGTAATAGTAATAAGAATAATAATAACAGTTATAGCGGTAATAGTAATAATAATAAGGATAATAATAATAGTTATAAGGAGAAAGACAAGAGGAATAGGGATAATAATAATAGTGACAAGAATAATAATAACAGGTATAGCGATAATAATAAGAGTATTAAGGATAATAATAACAGTTATAGCGATAATAATAATAGTATCAAGGACAATAATAACAGTTATAGCGATAATAATAATAGTAACAAGAATAATAATAACAGTTATAGCGATAATAATAGTAATAATAAGGATAATAATAATAGTTATAAGGAGAAAGACAAGAGGAATAGCGATAATAATAATAGTAACAAGAATAATAATAACAGTTATAGCGATAATAATAATAATAATAAGGATAATAATAATAGTTATAAGGAGAAGGACAAGAGGAATAGAGATAATAATAATAGTAATAAGGATAATAATAACAGTTATAGCGATAATAATAATAACAATAATAAGGATAATAATAATAGTTATAAGGATAAAGACAAGAGGAATACGGTTAATAGTAATAGTAATAAGAATAATAATAACAGTTATAGCGGTAATAGTAATAATAATAAGGATAATAATAATAGTTATAAGGAGAAAGACAAGAGGAATAGGGATAATAATAATAGTGACAAGAATAATAATAACAGGTATAGCGATAATAATAAGAGTATTAAGGATAATAATAACAGTTATAGCGATAATAATAATAGTATCAAGGACAATAATAACAGTTATAGCGATAATAATAATAGTAACAAGAATAATAATAACAGTTATAGCGATAATAATAGTAATAATAAGGATAATAATAATAGTTATAAGGAGAAAGACAAGAGGAATAGCGATAATAATAATAGTAATAAGGATAATAATAACAGTTATAGCGATAATAATAATAATAATAATAAGGATAATAATAATAGTTATAAGGATAAAGACAAGAGGAATGCGGTTAATAGTAATAGTAATAAGAATAATAATAACAGTTATAGCGGTAATAATAATAATAATAAGGATAATAATAATAGTATTAAGGATAATAATAACAGTTATAGCGATAATAATAATAGTATCAAGGATAATAATAATAGTTATAAGGATAAAGACAAGAGTAATAGGGATAGTAACAATAGAATAACCATAATAATAACAGTTATAGCGATAATAATAATAGTAATAAGAATAATAATAACAGTTATTAGCGATAATAATAATAGTTATAAGGATAAAGACAAGAGTAATACGGACAGTAATAATAGTAACAAGAATAATAATACCAGTTATAGCGATAATAATAATAGTAATAACAATAATAATAACCGTTATAGCGATAATAATAATAGTAATAAGGATTAATAATAATAGTTATATGGATAAAGACAAGAGTAATACGGATAGCAACAATAGTAATAAGAATAATAATAACAGTTATAGCGATAATAATAATAATAATAAGGATAATAATAATAGTTATAAGGAGAAAGACAAGAGGAATAGCGATAATAATAATAGTAATAAGGATAATAATAACAGTTATAGCGATAATAATAATAATAATAATAATAAGGATAATAATAATAGTTATAAGGATAAAGACAAGAGGAATACGGTTAATAGTAATAGTAATAAGAATAATAATAACAGTTATAGCGGTAATAATAATAATAATAAGGATAATAATAATAGTTATAAGGAGAAAGACAAGAGGAATAGGGATAATAATAATAGTGACAAGAATAATAATAACAGGTATAGCGATAATAATAATAGTATTAAGGATAATAATAACAGTTATAGCGATAATAATAATAGTATCAAGGATAATAATAACAGTTATAGCGATAATAATAATGGTAACAAGAATAATAATAACAGTTATAGCGATAATAATAGTAATAATAAGGATAATAATAATAGTTATAAGGAGAAAGACAAGAGGAATAGCGATAATAATAATAGTAATAAGGATAATAATAACAGTTATAGCGATAATAATAATAATAATAATAAGGATAATAATAATAGTTATAAGGATAAAGACAAGAGGAATACGGTTAATAGTAATAGTAATAAGAATAATAATAACAGTTATAGCGGTAATAATAATAATAATAAGGATAATAATAATAGTTATAAGGAGAAAGACAAGAGGAATAGGGATAATAATAATAGTAACAAGAATAATAATAACAGGTATAGCGATAATAATAATAGTATTAAGGATAATAATAACAGTTATAGCGATAATAATAATAGTATCAAGGATAATAATAATAGTTATAAGGATAAAGACAAGAGTAATAGGGATAGTAACAATAGAATAACCATAATAATAACAGTTATAGCGATAATAATAATAGTAATAAGAATAATAATAACAGTTATTAGCGATAATAATAATAGTTATAAGGATAAAGACAAGAGTAATACGGACAGTAATAATAGTAACAAGAATAATAATACCAGTTATAGCGATAATAATAATAGTAATAACAATAATAATAACCGTTATAGCGATAATAATAATAGTAATAAGGATTAATAATAATAGTTATATGGATAAAGACAAGAGTAATACGGATAGCAACAATAGTAATAAGAATAATAATAACAGTTATAGCGATAATAATAATAGTAACAAGAATAATAATAACAGTTATAGCGATAATAATAATAATAATAAGGATAATAATAATAGTTATAAGGAGAAAGACAAGAGGAATAGCGATAATAATAATAGTAATAAGGATAATAATAACAGTTATAGCGACAATAATAATAATAATAATAAGGATAATAATAATAGTTATAAGGATAAAGACAAGAGGAATACGGTTAATAGTAATAGTAATAAGAATAATAATAACAGTTATAGCGGTAATAATAATAATAATAAGGATAATAATAATAGTTATAAGGAGAAGGACAAGAGGAATAGGGATAATAATAATAGTATTAAGGATAATAATAACAGTTATAGCGATAATAATAATAGTATCAAGGATAATAATAATAGTTATAAGGATAAAGACAAGAGTAATAGGGATACTAACAATAGAATAACCATAATAATAACAGTTATAGCGATAATAATAATAGTAATAAGGATTAATAATAATAGTTATATGGATAAAGACAAGAGTAATACGGATAGCAACAATAGTAATAAGAATAATAATAACAGTTATAGCGATAATAATAATAATAATAAGGATAATAATAATAGTTATAAGGAGAAATACAAGAAGAATAGGGATAATAATAATAGTAACAAGAATAATAGTAACAGTTATAGCGATAATAATAATAATAATAAGGATAATAATAATAGTTATAAGGAGAAAGACATGAGGAATAGGGATAATAATAATAGTAACAAGAATAATAAGAACAGTTATAGCGATAATAATAATAGTAATAACAATAATAATAACCGTTATAGCGATAATAATAATAATAATAAGGATTAATAATAATAGTTATATGGATAAAGACAAGAGTAATACGGATAGCAACAATAGTAATAAGAATAATAATAACAGTTATAGCGATAATAATAATAGTAACAAGAATAATAATAACAGTAATAGCGATAATAATAATAATAATAAGGATAATAATAATAGTTATAAGGAGAAAGACAAGAGGAATAGAGATAATAATAATAGTAATAAGGATAATAATAACAGTTATAGCGATAATAATAATAATAATAATAAGGATAATAATAATAGTTATAAGGATAAAGACAAGAGGAATACGGTTAATAGTAATAGTAATAAGAATAATAATAACAGTTATAGCGGTAATAATAATAATAATAAGGATAATAATAATAGTTATAAGGAGAAAGACAAGAGGAATAGGGATAATAATAATAGTGACAAGAATAATAATAACAGGTATAGCGATAATAATAATAGTATTAAGGATAATAATAACAGTTATAGCGATAATAATAATAGTAACAAGAATAATAATAACAGTTATAGCGATAATAATAGTAATAATAAGGATAATAATAATAGTTATAAGGATAAATAAAGGAGGAATAGGGATAATAGTAATTGTAATAAGAATAATAATAACGGTTATAGCGATAATAATAGTAGTTATAATGATAAAGGCAAGAGTAATACGGATAGTAACAATAGAATAAACATAATAGTAACAGTCATAGCGATAATAATAATAGTAATAAGGATAATACTAACAGTTATAGCGATAATAATAATAATAATAATAAGGATAATAATAATAGTTATAAGGATAAAGACAAGAGGAATACGGTTAATAGTAATAGTAATAAGAATAATAATAACAGTTATAGCGATAATAATAATAGTAATAAGGATAATAATAACAGTTATAGCGATAATAATAATAGTATTAAGGATAATAATAACAGTGATAGCGATAATGATAATAGTTATAAGGATAAAGGCAAGAGTAATACGGATAGTAACCATAGAATAAGCATAATAAGAACAGTTATAGCGATAATAATAATAGTAGTAACAATAATAATAACCGTTATAGCGATAATAATAATAATAATAAGGATTAATAATAATAGTTATATGGATAAAGACAAGAGTAATACGGATAGCAACAATAGTAATAAGAATAATAATAACAGTTATAGCGATAATAATAATAGTAACAAGAATAATAATAACAGTTATAGCGATAATAATAATAATAATAAGGATAATAATAATAGTTATAAGGAGAAAGACAAGAGGAATAGAGATAATAATAATAGTAATAAGGATAATAATAACAGTTATAGCGATAATAATAATAATAATAATAAGGATAATAATAATAGTTATAAGGATAAAGACAAGAGGAATACGGTTAATAGTAATAGTAATAAGAATAATAATAACAGTTATAGCGGTAATAATAATAATAATAAGGATAATAATAATAGTTATAAGGAGAAAGACAAGAGGAATAGGGATAATAATAATAGTGACAAGAATAATAATAACAGGTATAGCGATAATAATAATAGTATTAAGGATAATAATAACAGTTATAGCGATAATAATAATAGTATCAAGGACAATAATAACAGTTATAGCGATAATAATAATAGTAACAAGAATAATAATAACAGTTATAGCGATAATAATAGTAATAATAAGGATAATAATAATAGTTATAAGGAGAAAGACAAGAGGAATAGCGATAATAATAATAGTAATAAGGATAATAATAACAGTTATAGCGATAATAATAATAATAATAATAAGGATAATAATAATAGTTATAAGGAGAAAGACAAGAGGAATAGCGATAATAATAATAGTAATAAGGATTAATAATAATAGTTATATGGATAAAGACAAGAGTAATACGGATAGCAACAATAGCAATAAGAATAATAATAACAGTTATAGCGATAATAATAATAATAATAAGGATAATAATAATAGTTATAAGGAGAAAGACAAGAGGAATAGCGATAATAATAATAGTAATAAGGATAATAATAACAGTTATAGCGATAATAATAATAATAATAATAAGGATAATAATAATAGTTATAAGGATAAAGACAAGAGGAATACGGTTAATAGTAATAGTAATAAGAATAATAATAACAGTTATAGCGGTAATAATAATAATAATAAGGATAATAATAATAGTTATAAGGATAAAGACAAGAGGAATACGGTTAATAGTAATAGTAATAAGAATAATAATAACAGTTATAGCGGTAATAATAATAATAATAAGGATAATAATAATAGTTATAAGGAGAAAGACAAGAGGAATAGCGATAATAATAATAGTAATAAGGATAATAATAACAGTTATAGCGATAATAATAATAATAATAATAAGGATAATAATAATAGTTATAAGGAGAAAGACAAGAGGAATAGCGATAATAATAATAGTAATAAGGATTAATAATAATAGTTATATGGATAAAGACAAGAGTAATACGGATAGCAACAATAGCAATAAGAATAATAATAACAGTTATAGCGATAATAATAATAATAATAAGGATAATAATAATAGTTATAAGGAGAAAGACAAGAGGAATAGCGATAATAATAATAGTAATAAGGATAATAATAACAGTTATAGCGATAATAATAATAATAATAATAAGGATAATAATAATAGTTATAAGGATAAAGACAAGAGGAATACGGTTAATAGTAATAGTAATAAGAATAATAATAACAGTTATAGCGGTAATAATAATAATAATAAGGATAATAATAATAGTTATAAGGAGAAAGACAAGAGGAATAGGGATAATAATAATAGTGACAAGAATAATAATAACAGGTATAGCGATAATAATAATAGTATTAAGGATAATAATAACAGTTATAGCGATAATAATAATAGTATCAAGGATAATAATAACAGTTATAGCGATAATAATAATGGTAACAAGAATAATAATAACAGTTATAGCGATAATAATAATAATAATAATAAGGATAATAATAATAGTTATAAGGATAAAGACAAGAGGAATACGGTTAATAGTAATAGTAATAAGAATAATAATAACAGTTATAGCGGTAATAATAATAATAATAAGGATAATAATAATAGTTATAAGGATAAAGACAAGAGGAATACGGTTAATAGTAATAGTAATAAGAATAATAATAACAGTTATAGCGGTAATAATAATAATAATAAGGATAATAATAATAGTTATAAGGAGAAAGACAAGAGGAATAGGGATAATAATAATAGTAACAAGAATAATAATAACAGGTATAGCGATAATAATAATAGTATTAAGGATAATAATAACAGTTATAGCGATAATAATAATAGTATCAAGGATAATAATAATAGTTATAAGGAGAAAGACAAGAGGAATAGGGATAATAAAAATAGTAACAAGAATAATAAGAACAGTTATAGCGATAATAATAATAGTAATAAGGATAATAATAATAGTTATAAGGATAAAGACAAGAGTAATAGAGATAGTAACAATAGAATAAGCATAATCATAACAGTTATAGCGATAATAATAATAGTAATAAGGATAATAATAACAGTTATAGCGATAATAATAATAGTATTAAGGATAATAATAACAGTTATAGCGATAATAATAATAGTTATAAGGATAAAGGCAAGAGTAATACGGATAGTAACAATAGAATAAGCATAATAATAACAGTTATAGCGATAATAATAATAATAATAAGGATAATAATAATAGTTATAAGGATAAATAAAGGAGGAATAGGGATAATAGTAATTGTAATAAGAATAATAATAACGGTTATAGCGATAATAATAGTAGTTATAATGATAAAGGCAAGAGTAATACGGATAGTAACAATAGAATAAACATAATAGTAACAGTCATAGCGATAATAATAATAGTAATAAGGATAATAATAACAGTTATAGCGATAATAATAATAATAATAATAAGGATAATAATAATAGTTATAAGGATAAAGACAAGAGGAATACGGTTAATAGTAATAGTAATAAGAATAATAATAACAGTTATAGCGATAATAATAATAATAATAAGGATAATAATAATAGTTATAAGGAGAAAGACAAGAGGAATAGGGATAATAAAAATAGTAACAAGAATAATAACAACAGTTATAGCGTTAATAATAATAATAATAAGGATAATTATAATAGTTATAAGGAGAAAGACAAGAGGAAAAGGGATAATAATAGTAGTAACAAGAATAATAACAACAGTTATAGCGATAATAATAATAATAATAAGGATAATTATAATAGTTATAAGGAGAAAGACAAGAGGGATAGGGATAATAATAGTAGTAACAAGAATAATAATAACAGTTATAGCGATAATAATAATAGTAATAAGGATAATAATAATAGTTATAAGGATAAAGACAAGAGAAATAGAGATAGTAACAATAGGATAAGCATAATAATAACAGTTATAGCGATAATAATAATAGTAATAAGGATAATAATAACAGTTATAGCGATAATAATAATAGTATTAAGGATAATAATAACAGTTATAGCGATAATGATAATAGTTATAAGGATAAAGGCAAGAGTAATACGGATAGTAACAATAGAATAAGCATAATAAGAACAGTTATAGCGATAATAATAATAGTAATAACAATAATAATAACCGTTATAGCGATAATAATAATAATAATAAGGATTAATAATAATAGTTATATGGATAAAGACAAGAGTAATACGGATAGCAACAATAGTAATAAGAATAATAATAACAGTTATAGCGATAATAATAATAGTAACAAGAATAATAATAACAGTTATAGCGATAATAATAATAATAATAAGGATAATAATAATAGTTATAAGGAGAAAGACAAGAGGAATAGACATAATAATAATAGTAATAAGGATAATAATAACAGTTATAGCGATAATAATAATAATAATAATAAGGATAATAATAATAGTTATAAGGATAAAGACAAGAGGAATACGGTTAATAGTAATAGTAATAAGAATAATAATAACAGTTATAGCGGTAATAATAATAATAATAAGGATAATAATAATAGTTATAAGGAGAAAGACAAGAGGAATAGGGATAATAATAATAGTGACAAGAATAATAATAACAGGTATAGCGATAATAATAATAGTATTAAGGATAATAATAACAGTCATAGCGATAATAATAATAGTATCAAGGACAATAATAACAGTTATAGCGATAATAATAATAGTAACAAGAATAATAATAACAGTTATAGCGATAATAATAGTAATAATAAGGATAATAATAATAGTTATAAGGATAAATAAAGGAGGAATAGGGATAATAGTAATTGTAATAAGAATAATAATAACGGTTATAGCGATAATAATAGTAGTTATAATGATAAAGGCAAGAGTAATACGGATAGTAACAATAGAATAAACATAATAGTAACAGTCATAGCGATAATAATAATAGTAATAAGGATAATAATAACAGTTATAGCGATAATAATAATAATAATAATAAGGATAATAATAATAGTTATAAGGATAAAGACAAGAGGAATACGGTTAATAGTAATAGTAATAAGAATAATAATAACAGTTATAGCGATAATAATAATAATAATAAGGATAATAATAATAGTTATAAGGAGAAAGACAAGAGGAATAGGGATAATAAAAATAGTAACAAGAATAATAACAACAGTTATAGCGTTAATAATAATAATAATAAGGATAATTATAATAGTTATAACGAGAAAGACAAGAGGGATAGGGATAATAATAGTAGTAACAAGAATAATAATAACAGTTATAGCGATAATAATAATAGTAATAAGGATAATAATAATAGTTATAAGGATAAAGACAAGAGAAATAGAGATAGTAACAATAGGATAAGCATAATAATAACAGTTATAGCGATAATAATAATAGTAATAAGGATAATAATAACAGTTATAGCGATAATAATAATAGTATTAAGGATAATAATAACAGTTATAGCGATAATGATAATAGTTATAAGGATAAAGGCAAGAGTAATACGGATAGTAACAATAGAATAAGCATAATAAGAACAGTTATAGCGATAATAATAATAGTAATAACAATAATAATAACCGTTATAGCGATAATAATAATAATAATAAGGATTAATAATAATAGTTATATGGATAAAGACAAGAGTAATACGGATAGCAACAATAGTAATAAGAATAATAATAACAGTTATAGCGATAATAATAATAGTAACAAGAATAATAATAACAGTTATAACGATAATAATAATAATAATAAGGATAATAATAATAGTTATAAGGAGAAGGACAAGAGGAATAGAGATAATAATAATAGTAATAAGGATAATAATAACAGTTATAGCGATAATAATAATAATAATAATAAGGATAATAATAATAGTTATAAGGATAAAGACAAGAGGAATACGGTTAATAGTAATAGTAATAAGAATAATAATAACAGTTATAGCGGTAATAATAATAATAATAAGGATAATAATAATAGTTATAAGGAGAAAGACAAGAGGAATAGGGATAATAATAATAGTGACAAGAATAATAATAACAGGTATAGCGATAATAATAATAGTATTAAGGATAATAATAACAGTTATAGCGATAATAATAATAGTATCAAGGACAATAATAACAGTTATAGCGATAATAATAATAGTAACAAGAATAATAATAACAGTTATAGCGATAATAATAGTAATAATAAGGATAATAATAATAGTTATAAGGAGAAAGACAAGAGGAATAGCGATAATAATAATAGTAATAAGGATAATAATAACAGTTATAGCGATAATAATAATAATAATAATAAGGATAATAATAATAGTTATAAGGATAAAGACAAGAGTAATAGGGATAGTAACAATAGAATAACCATAATAATAACAGTTATAGCGATAATAATAATAGCAATAAGAATAATAATAACAGTTATTAGCGATAATAATAATAGTTATAAGGATAAAGACAAGAGTAATACGGACAGTAATAATAGTAACAAGAATAATAATACCAGTTATAGCGATAATAATAATAGTAATAACAATAATAATAACCGTTATAGCGATAATAATAATAGTAATAAGGATAATAATAATAGTTATAAGGATAAAGACAAGAGAAATAGAGATAGTAACAATAGGATAAGCATAATAATAACAGTTATAGCGATAATAATAATAGTAATAAGGATAATAATAACAGTTATAGCGATAATAATAATAGTATTAAGGATAATAATAACAGTTATAGCGATAATGATAATAGTTATAAGGATAAAGGCAAGAGTAATACGGATAGTAACAATAGAATAAGCATAATAAGAACAGTTATAGCGATAATAATAATAGTAATAACAATAATAATAACCGTTATAGCGATAATAATAATAATAATAAGGATTAATAATAATAGTTATATGGATAAAGACAAGAGTAATACGGATAGCAACAATAGTAATAAGAATAATAATAACAGTTATAGCGATAATAATAATAGTAACAAGAATAATAATAACAGTTATAACGATAATAATAATAATAATAAGGATAATAATAATAGTTATAAGGAGAAGGACAAGAGGAATAGAGATAATAATAATAGTAATAAGGATAATAATAACAGTTATAGCGATAATAATAATAATAATAATAAGGATAATAATAATAGTTATAAGGATAAAGACAAGAGGAATACGGTTAATAGTAATAGTAATAAGAATAATAATAACAGTTATAGCGGTAATAATAATAATAATAAGGATAATAATAATAGTTATAAGGAGAAAGACAAGAGGAATAGGGATAATAATAATAGTGACAAGAATAATAATAACAGGTATAGCGATAATAATAATAGTATTAAGGATAATAATAACAGTTATAGCGATAATAATAATAGTATCAAGGACAATAATAACAGTTATAGCGATAATAATAATAGTAATAAGAATAATAATAACAGTTATTAGCGATAATAATAATAGTTATAAGGATAAAGACAAGAGTAATACGGACAGTAATAATAGTAACAAGAATAATAATACCAGTTATAGCGATAATAATAATAATAATAAGGATAATAATAATAGTTATAAGGAGAAAGACAAGAGGAATAGCGATAATAATAATAGTAATAAGGATAATAATAACAGTTATAGCGATAATAATAATAATAATAATAAGGATAATAATAATAGTTATAAGGATAAAGACAAGAGGAATACGGTTAATAGTAATAGTAATAAGAATAATAATAACAGTTATAGCGGTAATAATAATAATAATAAGGATAATAATAATAGTTATAAGGAGAAAGACAAGAGGAATAGGGATAATAATAATAGTATTAAGGATAATAATAACAGTTATAGCGATAATAATAATAGTATCAAGGATAATAATAATAGTTATAAGGATAAAGACAAGAGTAATAGGGATACTAACAATAGAATAACCATAATAATAACAGTTATAGCGATAATAATAATAGTAATAAGAATAATAATAACAGTTATTAGCGATAATAATAATAGTTATAAGGATAAAGACAAGAGTAATACGGATAGTAACAATAGAATAAGGATAATAATAACAGTTATAGCGATAATAATAATAGTAATATCAATAATAATAACCGTTATAGCGATAATAATAATAGTAATAAGGATTAATAATAATAGTTATATGGATAAAGACAAGAGTAATACGGATAGCAACAATAGTAATAAGAATAATAATAACAGTTATAGCGATAATAATAATAATAATAAGGATAATAATAATAGTTATAAGGAGAAATACAAGAGGAATAGGGATAATAATAATAGTAACAAGAATAATAGTAACAGTTATAGCGATAATAATAATAATAATAAGGATAATAATAATAGTTATAAGGAGAAAGACATGAGGAATAGGGATAATAATAATAGTAACAAGAATAATAACAACAGTTATAGCGATAATAATAATAGTATTAAGGATAAAGGCAAGAGTAATACGGACAGTAATAATAGTAACAAGAATAATAATAACCGTTATAGCGATAATAATAATAGTAATAAGGATTAATAATAATAGTTATATGGATAAAGACAAGAGTAATACGGATAGCAACAATAGAATAAGCATAATAAGAACAGTTATAGCGATAATAATAAGAGTAATAAGGATAATAATAACAGTTATAGCGATAATAATAATAGTAATAAGAATAATAATAACAGTTATTAGCGATAATAATAATAGTTATAAGGAGAAAGACAAGAGGAATAGGGATAATAATAATATTAACAAGAATAATAATAACAGTTATAGCGATAATAATAATAATAATAAGGATAATAATAATAGTTATAAGGAGAAAGACAAGAGGAATAGGGCTAATAAAAATAGGAACAAGAATAATATCAACAGTTATAGCGATAATAATAATAATAATAAGGATAATAATAATAGTTATAAGGAGAAAGACAAGAAGAATAGGGATAATAATAATAGTAACAAGAATAATAGTAACAGTTATAGCGATAATAATAATAATAATAAGGATAATAATAATAGTTATAAGGAGAAAGACAAGAGGAATAGAGATAATAATAATAGTAATAAGGATAATAATAACAGTTATAGCGATAATAATAATAATAATAATAAGGATAATAATAATAGTTATAAGGATAAAGACAAGAGGAATACGGTTAATAGTAATAGTAATAAGAATAATAATAATAGTTATAAGGAGAAAGACAAGAGGAATAGGGATAATAATAATAGTGACAAGAATAATAATAACAGGTATAGCGATAATAATAATAGTATTAAGGATAATAATAACAGTTATAGCGATAATAATAATAGTATCAAGGACAATAATAACAGTTATAGCGATAATAATAATAGTAACAAGAATAATAATAACAGTTATAGCGATAATAACAGTAATAATAAGGATAATAATAATAGTTATAAGGAGAAAGACAAGAGGAATAGCGATAATAATAATAGTAATAAGGATAATAATAACAGTTATAGCGATAATAATAATAATAATAATAAGGATAATAATAATAGTTATAAGGATAAAGACAAGAGGAATGCGGTTAATAGTAATAGTAATAAGAATAATAATAACAGTTATAGCGGTAATAATAATAATAATAAGGATAATAATAATAGTATTAAGGATAATAATAACAGTTATAGCGATAATAATAATAGTATCAAGGATAATAATAATAGTTATAAGGATAAAGACATGAGTAATAGGGATAGTAACAATAGAATAACCATAATAATAACAGTTATAGCGATAATAATAATAGTAAAAAGAATAATAATAACAGTTATTAGCGATAATAATAATAGTAATAAGGATTAATAATAATAGTTATATGGATAAAGACAAGAGTAATACGGATAGCAACAATATTATTAAGAATAATAATAACAGTTATAGCGATAATAATAATAGTAACAAGAATAATAATAACAGTTATAGCGATAATAATAATAATAATAAGGATAATAATAATAGTTATAAGGAGAAAGACAAGAGGAATAGCGATAATAATAATAGTAATAAGGATAATAATAACAGTTATAGCGATAATAATAATAATAATAATAAGGATAATAATAATAGTTATAAGGATAAAGACAAGAGGAATACGGTTAATAGTAATAGTAATAAGAATAATAATAACAGTTATAGCGGTAATAAAAATAATAATAAGGATAATAATAATAGTTACAAGGAGACAGACAAGAGGAATAGGGATAATAATAATAGTAACAAGAATAATAATAACAGGTATAGCGATGATAATAATAGTATTAAGGATAATAATAACAGTTATTGCGATAATAATAATAGTATCAAGGATAATAATAATAGTTATAAGGATAAAGACAAGAGTAATACGGACAGTAATAATAGTAACAAGAATAATAATACCAGTTATAGCGATAATAATAATAGTAATATCAATAATAATAACCGTTATAGCGATAATAATAATAGTAATAAGGATTAATAATAATAGTTATATGGATAAAGACAAGAGTAATACGGATAGCAACAATAGTAATAAGAATAATAATAACAGTTATAGCGATAATAATAATAATAATAAGGATAATAATAACAGTTATAGCGATAATAATAATAGTATCAAGGATAATAATAACAGTTATAGCGATAATAATAATGGTAACAAGAATAATAATAACAGTTATAGCGATAATAATAGTAATAATAAGGATAATAATAATAGTTATAAGGAGAAAGACAAGAGGAATAGCGATAATAATAATAGTAATAAGGATAATAATAACAGTTATAGCGATAATAATAATAATAATAATAAGGATAATAATAATAGTTATAAGGATAAAGACAAGAGGAATACGGTTAATAGTAATAGTAACAAGAATAATAGTAACAGTTATAGCGGTAATAATAATAATAATAAGGATAATAATAATAGTTATAAGGAGAAAGACAAGAGGAATAGGGATAATAATAATAGTAACAAGAATAATAATAACAGGTATAGCGATAATAATAATAGTATTAAGGATAATAATAACAGTTATAGCGATAATAATAATAGTATCAAGGATAATAATAATAGTTATAAGGAGAAAGACAAGAGGAATAGGGATAATAAAAATAGTAACAAGAATAATAACAACAGTTATAGCGATAATAATAATAATAATAAGGATAATTATAATAGTTATAAGGAGAAAGACAAGAGGAATAGGGATAATAATAGTAGTAACAAGAATAATAACAACAGTTATAGCGATAATAATAATAATAATAATAAGGATAATTATAATAGTTATAAGGAGAAAGACAAGAGGGATAGGGATAATAATAGTAGTAACAAGAATAATAATAACAGTTATAGCGATAATAATAATAGTAATAAGGATAATAATAATAGTTATAAGGATAAAGACAAGAGTAATAGAGATAGTAACAATAGAATAAGCATAATCATAACAGTTATAGCGATAATAATAATAGTAATAAGGATAATAATAACAGTTATAGCGATAATAATAATAGTAATAACAATAATAATAACCGTTATAGCGATAATAATAATAGTAATAAGGATTAATAATAATAGTTATATGGATAAAGACAAGAGTAATACGGATAGCAACAATAGAATAAGCATAATAAGAACAGTTATAGCGATAATAATAATAGTAATAAGGATAATAATAACAGTTATAGCGATAATAATAATAGTAATAAGAATAATAATAACAGTTATTAGCGATAATAATAATAGTTATAAGGAGAAAGACAAGAGGAATAGGGATAATAATAATATTAACAAGAATAATAATAACAGTTATAGCGATAATAATAATAATAATAAGGATAATAATAATAGTTATAAGGAGAAAGACAAGAGGAATAGGGCTAATAAAAATAGGAACAAGAATAATATCAACAGTTATAGCGATAATAATAATAATAATAAGGATAATAATAATAGTTATAAGGATAAAGACAAGAGGAATACGGTTAATAGTAATAGTAACAAGAATAATAGTAACAGTTATAGCGGTAATAATAATAATAATAAGGATAATAATAATAGTTATAAGGAGAAAGACAAGAGGAATAGGGATAATAATAATAGTAACAAGAATAATAATAACAGGTATAGCGATAATAATAATAGTATTAAGGATAATAATAACAGTTATAGCGATAATAATAATAGTATCAAGGATAATAATAATAGTTATAAGGAGAAAGACAAGAGGAATAGGGATAATAAAAATTGTAACAAGAATAATAACAACAGTTATAGCGATAATAATAATAATAATAAGGATAATTATAATAGTTATAAGGAGAAAGACAAGAGGAATAGGGATAATAATAGTAGTAACAAGAATAATAACAACAGTTATAGCGATAATAATAATAATAATAATAAGGATAATTATAATAGTTATAAGGAGAAAGACAAGAGGGATAGGGATAATAATAGTAGTAACAAGAATAATAATAACAGTTATAGCGATAATAATAATAGTAATAAGGATAATAATAATAGTTATAAGGATAAAGACAAGAGTAATAGAGATAGTAACAATAGAATAAGCATAATCATAACAGTTATAGCGATAATAATAATAGTAATAAGGATAATAATAACAGTTATAGCGATAATAATAATAGTAATAACAATAATAATAACCGTTATAGCGATAATAATAATAGTAATAAGGATTAATAATAATAGTTATATGGATAAAGACAAGAGTAATACGGATAGCAACAATAGAATAAGCATAATAAGAACAGTTATAGCGATAATAATAATAGTAATAAGGATAATAATAACAGTTATAGCGATAATAATAATAGTAATAAGAATAATAATAACAGTTATTAGCGATAATAATAATAATAATAATAATAAGGATAATAATAATAGTTATAAGGATAAAGACAAGAGGAATGCGGTTAATAGTAATAGTAATAAGAATAATAATAACAGTTATAGCGGTAATAATAATAATAATAAGGATAATAATAATAGTATTAAGGATAATAATAACAGTTATAGCGATAATAATAATAGTATCAAGGATAATAATAATAGTTATAAGGATAAAGACATGAGTAATAGGGATAGTAACAATAGAATAACCATAATAATAACAGTTATAGCGATAATAATAATAGTAATAAGAATAATAATAACAGTTTTAGCGATAATAATAATAGTAATAAGGATTAATAATAATAGTTATATGGATAAAGACAAGAGTAATACGGATAGCAACAATATTATTAAGAATAATAATAACAGTTATAGCGATAATAATAATAGTAACAAGAATAATAATAACAGTTATAGCGATAATAATAATAATAATAAGGATAATAATAATAGTTATAAGGAGAAAGACAAGAGGAATAGCGATAATAATAATAGTAATAAGGATAATAATAACAGTTATAGCGATAATAATAATAATAATAATAAGGATAATAATAATAGTTATAAGGATAAAGACAAGAGGAATACGGTTAATAGTAATAGTAATAAGAATAATAATAACAGTTATAGCGGTAATAATAATAATAATAAGGATAATAATAATAGTTATAAGGAGAAAGACAAGAGGAATAGGGATAATAATAATAGTGACAAGAATAATAATAACAGGTATAGCGATAATAATAATAGTATTAAGGATAATAATAACAGTTATAGCGATAATAATAATAGTATCAAGGATAATAATAACAGTTATAGCGATAATAATAATGGTAACAAGAATAATAATAACAGTTATAGCGATAATAATAGTAATAATAAGGATAATAATAATAGTTATAAGGAGAAAGACAAGAGGAATAGCGATAATAATAATAGTAATAAGGATAATAATAACAGTTATAGCGATAATAATAATAATAATAATAAGGATAATAATAATAGTTATAAAGATAAAGACAAGAGGAATACGGTTAATAGTAATAGTAATAAGAATAATAATAACAGTTATAGCGGTAATAATAATAATAATAAGGATAATAATAATAGTTATAAGGAGAAAGACAAGAGGAATAGGGATAATAATAATAGTAACAAGAATAATAATAACAGGTATAGCGATGATAATAATAGTATTAAGGATAATAATAACAGTTATAGCGATAATAATAATAGTATCAAGGATAATAATAATAGTTATAAGGATAAAGACAAGAGTAATAGGGATAGTAACAATAGAATAACCATAATAATAACAGTTATAGCGATAATAATAATAGTAATAAGAATAATAATAACAGTTATTAGCGATAATAATAATAGTTATAAGGATAAAGACAAGAGTAATACGGACAGTAATAATAGTAACAAGAATAATAATACCAGTTATAGCGATAATAATAATAGTAATAATAAGGATAATTATAATAGTTATAAGGAGAAAGACAAGAGGGATAGGGATAATAATAGTAGTAACAAGAATAATAATAACAGTTATAGCGATAATGATAATAGTTATAAGGATAAAGGCAAGAGTAATACGGATAGTAACAATAGAATAAGCATAATAAGAACAGTTATAGCGATAATAATAATAGTAATAACAATAATAATAACCGTTATAGCGATAATAATAATAATAATAAGGATTAATAATAATAGTTATATGGATAAAGACAAGAGTAATACGGATAGCAACAATAGTAATAAGAATAATAATAACAGTTATAGCGATAATAATAATAGTAATAATAAGGATAATTATAATAGTTATAAGGAGAAAGACAAGAGGGATAGGGATAATAATAGTAGTAACAAGAATAATAATAACAGTTATAGCGATAATAATAATAGTTATAAGGATAAAGACAAGAGTAATACGGATAGTAACAATAGAATAAGGATAATAATAACAGTTATAGCGATAATAATAATAGTAATATCAATAATAATAACCGTTATAGCGATAATAATAATAGTAATAAGGATTAATAATAATAGTTATATGGATAAAGACAAGAGTAATACGGATAGCAACAATAGTAATTAGAATAATAATAACAGTTATAGCGATAATAATAATAATAATAAGGATAATAATAATAGTTATAAGGAGAAATACAAGAGGAATAGGGATAATAATAATAGTAACAAGAATAATAGTAACAGTTATAGCGATAATAATAATAATAATAATAAGGATAATAATAATAGTTATAAGGATAAAGACAAGAGGAATACGGTTAATAGTAATAGTAATAAGAATAATAATAACAGTTATAGCGGTAATAATAATAATAATAAGGATAATAATAATAGTTATAAGGAGAAAGACAAGAGGAATAGGGATAATAATAATAGTGACAAGAATAATAATAACAGGTATAGCGATAATAATAATAGTATTAAGGATAATAATAACAGTTATAGCGATAATAATAATAGTATCAAGGATAATAATAACAGTTATAGCGATAATAATAATGGTAACAAGAATAATAATAACAGTTATAGCGATAATAATAGTAATAATAAGGATAATAATAATAGTTATAAGGAGAAAGACAAGAGGAATAGCGATAATAATAATAGTAATAAGGATAATAATAACAGTTATAGCGATAATAATAATAATAATAATAAGGATAATAATAATAGTTATAAAGATAAAGACAAGAGGAATACGGTTAATAGTAATAGTAATAAGAATAATAATAACAGTTATAGCGGTAATAATAATAATAATAAGGATAATAATAATAGTTATAAGGAGAAAGACAAGAGGAATAGGGATAATAATAATAGTAACAAGAATAATAATAACAGGTATAGCGATGATAATAATAGTATTAAGGATAATAATAACAGTTATAGCGATAATAATAATAGTATCAAGGATAATAATAATAGTTATAAGGATAAAGACAAGAGTAATAGGGATAGTAACAATAGAATAACCATAATAATAACAGTTATAGCGATAATAATAATAGTAATAAGAATAATAATAACAGTTATTAGCGATAATAATAATAGTTATAAGGATAAAGACAAGAGTAATACGGACAGTAATAATAGTAACAAGAATAATAATACCAGTTATAGCGATAATAATAATAGTAATATCAATAATAATAACCGTTATAGCGATAATAATAATAGTAATAAGGATTAATAATAATAGTTATATGGATAAAGACAAGAGTAATACGGATAGCAACAATAGTAATAAGAATAATAATAACAGTTATAGCGATAATAATAATAATAATAAGGATAATAATAACAGTTATAGCGATAATAATAATAGTATCAAGGATAATAATAACAGTTATAGCGATAATAATAATGGTAACAAGAATAATAATAACAGTTATGGCGATAATAATAGTAATAATAAGGATAATAATAATAGTTATAAGGAGAAAGACAAGAGGAATAGCGATAATAATAATAGTAATAAGGATAATAATAACAGTTATAGCGATAATAATAATAATAATAATAAGGATAATAATAATAGTTATAAGGATAAAGACAAGAGGAATACGGTTAATAGTAATAGTAACAAGAATAATAGTAACAGTTATAGCGGTAATAATAATAATAATAAGGATAATAATAATAGTTATAAGGAGAAAGACAAGAGGAATAGGGATAATAATAATAGTAACAAGAATAATAATAACAGGTATAGCGATAATAATAATAGTATTAAGGATAATAATAACAGTTATAGCGATAATAATAATAGTATCAAGGATAATAATAATAGTTATAAGGAGAAAGACAAGAGGAATAGGGATAATAAAAATAGTAACAAGAATAATAACAACAGTTATAGCGATAATAATAATAATAATAAGGATAATTATAATAGTTATAAGGAGAAAGACAAGAGGAATAGGGATAATAATAGTAGTAACAAGAATAATAACAACAGTTATAGCGATAATAATAATAATAATAATAAGGATAATTATAATAGTTATAAGGATAAAGACAAGAGTAATACGGATAGTAACAATAGAATAAGGATAATAATAACAGTTATAGCGATAATAATAATAGTAATATCAATAATAATAACCGTTATAGCGATAATAATAATAGTAATAAGGATTAATAATAATAGTTATATGGATAAAGACAAGAGTAATACGGATAGCAACAATAGTAATAAGAATAATAATAACAGTTATAGCGATAATAATAATAATAATAAGGATAATAATAATAGTTATAAGGAGAAATACAAGAGGAATAGGGATAATAATAATAGTAACAAGAATAATAGTAACAGTTATAGCGATAATAATAATAATAATAAGGATAATAATAATAGTTATAAGGAGAAAGACATGAGGAATAGGGATAATAATAATAGTAACAAGAATAATAACAACAGTTATAGCGATAATAATAATAGTATTAAGGATAAAGGCAAGAGTAATACGGACAGTAATAATAGTAACAAGAATAATAATAACCGTTATAGCGATAATAATAATAGTAATAAGGATAATAATAATAGTTATAAGGATAAGGACAAGAGTAATAGGGATAGTAACAATAGAATAACCATAATAATAACAGTTATAGCGATAATAATGATAGTAATAAGAATAATAATAACAGTTATTAGCGATAATAATAATAGTTATAAGGATAAAGACAAGAGTAATACGGACAGTAATAATAGTAACAAGAATAATAATACCAGTTATAGCGATAATAATAATAGTAATAACAATAATAATAACCGTTATAGCGATAATAATAATAGTAATAAGGATTAATAATAATAGTTATATGGATAAAGACAAGAGTAATACGGATAGCAACAATAGAATAAGCATAATAAGAACAGTTATAGCGATAATAATAATAGTAATAAGGATAATAATAACAGTTATAGCGATAATAATAATAGTAATAAGAATAAATAAAAATAGTTATAAGGAGAAATACAAGAGGAATAGGGATAATAATAATAGTAACAAGAATAATAGTAACAGTTATAGCGATAATAATAATAATAATAAGGATAATAATAATAGTTATAAAGAGAAAGACAAGAGGAATAGGGATAATAATAATAGTAACAAGAATAATAATAACAGTTATAGCGATATTAATAATAGTTATGAGGAGAAAGACAAGAGGAATAGGGATAATAATAATAGTAACAAGAATAATAATAACAGTTATAGCGATAATAATAATAGCAATAAGGATAATGATAATAGTTATAAGGATAAAGACAAGAGTAATAGAGATAGTAACAATAGAATAAGCATAATAATAACAGTTATAGCTATAATAATAATAGTAATAAGGATTAATAATAATAGTTATATGGATAAAGACAAGAGTAATACGGATAATAATAATAGTAACAAGAATAATAATAACAGGTATAGCGATAATAATAATAGTATTAAGGATAATAATAACAGTTATAGCGATAATAATAATAGTATCAAGGATAATAATAACAGTTATAGCGATAATAATAATAGTAACAAGAATAATAATAACAGTTATAGCGATAATAATAGTAATAATAAGGATAATAAAAATAGTTATAAGGAGAAAGACAAGAGGAATAGCGATAATAATAATAGTAATAAGGATAATAATAACAGTTATAGCGATAATAATAATAATAATAATAAGGATAATAATAATAGTTATAAGGATAAAGACAAGAGGAATACGGTTAATAGTAATAGTAATAAGAATAATAATAACAGTTATAGCGGTAATAATAATAATAATAAGGATAATAATAATAGTTATAAGGAGAAAGACAAGAGAATAGGGATAATAATAATAGTAACAAGAATAATAATAACAGGTATAGCGATAATAATAATAGTATTAAGGATAATAATAACAGTTATAGCGATAATAATAATAGTATCAAGGATAATAATAATAGTTATAAGGATAAAGACAAGAGTAATAGGGATAGTAACAATAGAATAACCATAATAATAACAGTTATAGCGATAATAATAATAGTAATAAGAATAATAATAACAGTTATTATCGATAATAATAATAGTTATAAGGATAAAGACAAGAGTAATACGGATAGTAACAATAGAATAAGGATAATAATAACAGTTATAGCGATAATAATAATAGTAATAACAATAATAATAACCGTTATAGCGATAATAATAATAGTAATAAGGATTAATAATAATAGTTATATGGATAAAGACAAGAGGAATACGGTTAATAGTAATAGTAATAAGAATAATAATAACAGTTATAGCGTTAATAATAATAATAATAAGGATAATAATAATAGTTATAAGGAGAAATACAAGAGGAATAGGGATAATAATAATTGTAACAAGAATAATAGTAACAGTTATAGCGATAATAATAATAATAATAAGGATAATAATAATAGTTATAAGGAGAAAGACAAGAGGAATAGGGATAATAATAATAGTAACAAGAATAAAAATAACAGTTATAGCGATAATAATAACAGTAGGAATGATAATAAGAGCAGTTATAGAGATAATAATAATAGTAATGAGGATAATAATAATAGTTATAAGGAGAAAGACAAGAGGAATAGGGATAATAATAATAGTAACAGGAATAATAATGACAGTTATAGCGATAATAATAATAGTATTAAGGATAAAGGCAAGAGTAATACGGGCAGTAATAATAGTAACAAGAATAATAATAACCGTTATAGCGATAATAATAATAGTATTAAGGATAATAATAACAGTTATAGCGATAATGATAATAGTTATAAGGATAAAGGCAAGAGTAATACGGATAGTAACAATAGAATAAGCATAATAAAAACAGTTATAGCGATAATAATAATAGTATTAAGCATAATAATAACAGTTATAGCGATAGTAATAATAGTTATAAGGAGAAGGACAAGAGGAATAGGGATAATAAAAATAGTAACAAGAATAATAACAACAGTTATAGCGATAATAATAATAATAATAAGGATAATGATAATAGTTATAAGGATAAAGACAAGAGTAATACGGATAGTAACAATAGAATAAGGATAATAATAACAGTTATAGCGATAATAATAATAGTAATAACAATAATAATAACCGTTATAGCGATAATAATAATAGTAATAAGGATTAATAATAATAGTTATATGGATAAAGACAAGAGTAATACGGATAGCAACAATAGTAATAAGAATAATAATAACAGTTATAGCGATAATAATAATAATAATAAGGATAATAATAATAGTTATAAGGAGAAATACAAGAGGAATACGGATAGTAACAATAGAATAAGCATAATAAGAACAGTTATAGCGATAATAATAATAGTAATAACAATTATAATAACAGTTATAGCGATAATAATAATAATAATAAGGATAATGATAATAGTTATAAGGATAAAGACAAGAGTAATACGGATAGTAACAATAGAATAAGCATAATAAGAACAGTTATAGCGATAATAATAATAATAGTAATAACAATTATAATAACAGTTATAGCGATAATAATAATAGTAATAACAATTATAATAACAGTTATAGCGATAATAATAATAGTAATAAGGATTAATAATAATAGTTATATGGATAAAGACAAGAGTAATACGGATAGCAACAATAGTAATAAGAATAATAATAACAGTTATAGCGATAATAATAATAGTAACAAGAATAATAATAACAGTTATAGCGATAATAATAGTAATAATAAGGATAATAAAAATAGTTATAAGGAGAAAGACAAGAGGAATAGCGATAATAATAATAGTAATAAGGATAATAATAACAGTTATAGCGATAATAATAATAATAATAATAAGGATAATAATAATAGTTATAAGGATAAAGACAAGAGGAATACGGTTAATAGTAATAGTAATAAGAATAATAATAACAGTTATAGCGGTAATAATAATAATAATAAGGATAATAATAATAGTTATAAGGAGTAAGACAAGAGGAATAGGGATAATAATAATAGTAACAAGAATAATAATAACAGGTATAGCGATAATAATAATATTATTAAGAATAATAATAACAGTTATAGCGATAATAATAATAGTAACAACAATAATAATAACCGTTATAGCGATAATAATAATAGTAATAAGGATTAATAATAATAGTTATATGGATAAAGACAAGAGTAATACGGATAGCAACAATAGTAATAAGAATAATAATAACAGTTATAGATATAATAATAATAATAATAAGGATAATAATAATAGTTATAAGGAGAAATACAAGAGGAATAGGGATAATAATAATAGTAACAAGAATAATAGTAACAGTTATAGCGATAATAATAATAATAATAAGGATAATAATAATAGTTATAAGGAGATAGACAAGAGGAATAGGGATAATAATAATAGTAACAAGAATAATAATAACAGTTATAGCGATAATAATAACAGTAGGAATGATAATAAGAGCAGTTATAGAGATAATAATAATAGTAATGAGGATAATAATAATAGTTATAAGGATAAAGACAAGAGGAATAGGGATAATAGTAATAGTAATAAGGATAATAGTAACAGTTATAGCGATAATAATAATAGTAATAACAATAATAATAACAGTTATAGCTATAATAATAATAGTAATAAGGATTAATAATAATAGTTATATGGATAAAGACAAGAGTAATACGGATAGTAACAATAGTAATAAGAATAATAATAACAGTTATACTGATAATAATAATAGTATTAAGGATAATAATAACAGTTATAGCGATAATAATAATAGTTATAAGGGGAAAGACAAGAGGAATAGGGATAATAAAAATAGTAACAAGAATAATAACAACAGTTATAGCGATAATAATAATAATAATAAGGATAATAATAATAGTTATAAGGAGAAAGACAAGACGAATAGGGATAATAATAATAGTAACAAGAATAATAATAACAGTTATAGCGATAATAATAATAGTATTAAGGATAAAGGCAAGAGTAATACGGACAGTAATAATAGTAACAAGAATAATAATTACCGTTATAGCGATAATAATAATAGTATTAAGGATAATAATAACAGTTATAGCGATAATGATAATAGTTATAAGGATAAAGGCAAGAGTAATACGGATAGTAACAATAGAATAAGCATAATAAGAACAGTTATAGCGATAATAATAATAGTAATAACAATTATAATAACAGTTATAGCGATAATAATAATAATAATAAGGATAATGATAATAGTTATAAGGATAAAGACAAGAGTAATACGGATAGTAACAATAGAATAAGCATAATAATAACAGTTATAGCGATAATAATAATAGTAATAACAATTATAATAACAGTTATAGCGATAATAATAATAGTAATAAGAATAATAATAACAGTTATAGCGATAATAATAATAATAATAAGGAAAATTATAATAGTTATAAGGAGAAAGGCAAGAGGGATAGGGATAATAATAGTAGTAACAAGAATAATAATAACAGTTATAGCGATAATAATAATAGTATTAAGGATAAAGGCAAGAGTAATACGGACAGTAATAATAGTAACAAGTATAATAATACCAGTTGTAGCGATAATAATAATAGTAATAAGGATAATAATAATAGTTATAAGGATAAAGACAAGAGTAATAGGGATAGTAACAATAGAATACCCATAATAATAACAGTTATAGCGATAATAATAATAGTAATAAGAATAATAATAACAGTTATTAGCGATAATAATAATAGTTATAAGGATAAAAACAAGAGTAATACGGATAGTAACAATAGAATAAGGATAATAATAACAGTTATAGCGATAATAATAATAGTAATAACAATAATAATAACCGTTATAGCGATAATAATAATAGTAATAAGGATTAATAATAATAGTTATATGGATAAAGACAAGAGTAATACGGATAGCAACAATAGTAATAAGAATAATAATAACAGTTATAGCGATAATAATAATAGTAACAAGAATAATAATAACAGTTATAGCGATAATAATAATAATAATAAGGATAATAATAATAGTTATAAGGAGAAATACAAGAGGAATACGGATAGTAACAATAGAATAAGCATAATAAGAACAGTTATAGCGATAATAATAATAGTAATAACAATAATAATAACAGTTATAGCGATAATAATAATAATAATAAGGATAATGATAATAGTTATAAGGATAAAGACAAGAGTAATACGGATAGTAACAATAGAATAAGCATAATAAGAACAGTTATAGCGATAATAATAATAGTAATAACAATTATAATAACAGTTATAGCGATAATAATAATAGTAATAATAATTATAATAACAGTTATAGCGATAATAATAATAGTAATAAGAATAATAATAACAGTTATAGCGATAATAATAATAATAATAAGGAAAATTATAATAGTTATAAGGAGAAAGACAAGAGGGATAGGGATAATAATAGTAGTAACAAGAATAATAATAACAGTTATAGCGATAATAATAATAGTATTAAGGATAATAATAACAGTTATAGCGATAATAATAATAGTAATAACAATAATAATAACCGTTATAGCGATAATAATAATAGTAATAAGGATTAATAATAATAGTTATATGGATAAAGACAAGAGTAATACGGATAGCAACAATAGTAATAACAATAATAATAACAGTTATAGCTATAATAATAATAGTAATAAGGATTAATAATAATAGTTATATGGATAAAGACAAGAGTAATACGGATAGTAACAATAGTAATAAGAATAATAATAACAGTTATACTGATAATAATAATAGTATTAAGGATAATAATAACAGTTATAGCGATAATCATAATAGTTATAAGGGGAAAGACAAGAGGAATAGGGATAATAAAAATAGTAACAAGAATAATAACAACAGTTATAGCGATTATAATAATAATAATAAGGATAATAATAATAGTTATAAGGAGAAAGACAAGAGGAATAGGGATAATAATAATAGTAACAAGAATAATAATGACAGTTATAGCGATAATAATAATAGTATTAAGGATAAAGGCAAGAGTAATACGGGCAGTAATAATAGTAACAAGAATAATAATAACCGTTATAGCGATAATAATAATAGTATTAAGGATAATAATAACAGTTATAGCGATAATGATAATAGTTATAAGGATAAAGGCAAGAGTAATACATATAGTAACAATAGAATAAGCATAATAAAAACAGTTATAGCGATAATAATAATAGTATTAAGCATAATAATAACAGTTATAGCGATAGTAATAATAGTTATAAGGAGAAGGACAAGAGGAATAGGGATAATAAAAATAGTAACAAGAATAATAACAACAGTTATAGCGATAATAATAATAATAATAAGGATAATGATAATAGTTATAAGGATAAAGACAAGAGTAATAGGGATAGTAACAATAGAATAAGCATAATAATAACAGGTATAGCGATAATAATAATATTATTAAGGATAATAATAACAGTTATAGCGATAATAATAATAGTAATAACAATAATAATAACCGTTATAGCGATAATAATAATAGTAATAAGGATTAATAATAATAGTTATATGGATAAAGACAAGAGTAATACGGATAGCAACAATAGTAATAAGAATAATAATAACAGTTATAGCGATAATAATAATAATAATAAGGATAATAATAATAGTTATAAGGAGAAATACAAGAGGAATACGGATAGTAACAATAGAATAAGCATAATAAGAACAGTTATAGCGATAATAATAATAGTAATAACAATTATAATAACAGTTATAGCGATAATAATAATAATAATAAGGATAATGATAATAGTTATAAGGATAAAGACAAGAGTAATACGGATAGTAACAATAGAATAAGCATAATAAGAACAGTTATAGCGATAATAATAATAGTAATAACAATTATAATAACAGTTATAGCGATAATAATAATAGTAATAACAATTATAATAACAGTTATAGCGATAATAATAATAGTAATAAGAATAATAATAACAGTTATAGCGATAATAATAATAATAATAAGGAAAATTATAATAGTTATAAGGAGAAAGACAAGAGGGATAGGGATAATAGTAGTAGTAACAAGAATAATAATAACAGTTATAGCGATAATAATAATAGTATTAAGGATAAAGGCAAGAGTAATACGGACTGTAATAATAGTAACAAGTATAATAATACCAGTTGTAGCGATAATAATAATAGTAATAAGGATAATAATAATAGTTATAAGGATAAAGTCAAGAGTAATAGGGATAGTAACAACAGAATAACCATAATAATAACAGTTATAGCGATAATAATAATAGTAATAAGAATAATAATAACAGTTATTAGCGATAATAATAATAGTTATAAGCATAAAGACAAGAGTAATACGGATAGTAACAATAGAATAAGGATAATAATAACAGTTATAGCGATAATAATAATAGTAATAACAATAATAATAACCGTTATAGCGATAATAATAATAGTAATAAGGATTAATAATAATAGTTATATGGATAAAGACAAGAGTAATACGGATAGCAACAATAGTAATAAGAATAATAAGAACAGTTATAGCGATAATAATAATAATAGTAATAACAATTATAATAACAGTTATAGCGATAATAATAATAGTAATAACAATTATAATAACAGTTATAGCGATAATAATAATAGTAATAAGAATAATAATAACAGTTATAGCGATAATAATAATAATAATAAGGAAAATTATAATAGTTATAAGGAGAAAGACAAGAGGGATAGGGATAATAGTAGTAGTAACAAGAATAATAATAACAGTTATAGCGATAATAATAATAGTATTAAGGATAAAGGCAAGAGTAATACGGACAGTAATAATAGTAACAAGTATAATAATACCAGTTGTAGCGATAATAATAATAGTAATAAGGATAATAATAATAGTTATAAGGATAAAGACAAGAGTAATAGGGATAGTAACAACAGAATAACCATAATAATAACAGTTATAGCGATAATAATAATAGTAATAAGAATAATAATAACAGTTATTAGCGATAATAATAATAGTTATAAGGATAAAAACAAGAGTAATACGGATAGTAACAATAGAATAAGGATAATAATAACAGTTATAGCGATAATAATAATAGTAATAACAATAATAATAACCGTTATAGCGATAATAATAATAGTAATAAGGATTAATAATAATAGTTATATGGATAAAGACAAGAGTAATACGGATAGCAACAATAGTAATAAGAATAATAATAACAGTTATAGCGATAATAATAATAGTAACAAGAATAATAATAACAGTTATAGCGATAATAATAGTAATAATAAGGATAATAAAAATAGTTATAAGGAGAAAGACAAGAGGAATAGCGATAATAATAATAGTAATAAGGATAATAATAACAGTTATAGCGGTAATAATAATAATAATAAGGATAATAATAATAGTTATAAGGAGAAAGACAAGAGGAATAGGGATAATAATAATAGTAACAAGAATAATAATAACAGGTATAGCGATAATAATAATATTATTAAGAATAATAATAACAGTTATAGCGATAATAATAATAGTAATAACAATAATAATAACAGTTATAGCTATAATAATAATAGTAATAAGGATTAATAATAATAGTTATATGGATAAAGACAAGAGTAATACGGATAGTAACAATAGTAATAAGAATAATAATAACAGTTATACTGATAATAATAATAGTATTAAGGATAATAATAACAGTTATAGCGATAATAATAATAGTTATAAGGGGAAAGACAAGAGGAATAGGGATAATAAAAATAGTAACAAGAATAATAACAACAGTTATAGCGATAATAATAATAATAATAAGGATAATAATAATAGTTATAAGGAGAAAGACAAGTGGAATAGGGATAATAATAATAGTAACAAGAATAATAATAACAGTTATAGCGATAATAATAATAGTATTAAGGATAAAGGCAAGAGTAATACGGACAGTAATAATAGTAACAAGAATAATAATAACCGTTATAGCGATAATAATAATAGTATTAAGGATAATAATAACAGTTATAGCGATAATGATAATAGTTATAAGGATAAAGGCAAGAGTAATACGGATAGTAACAATAGAATAAGCATAATAAGAACAGTTATAGCGATAATAATAATAGTAATAACAATTATAATAACAGTTATAGCGATAATAATAATAATAATAAGGATAATGATAATAGTTATAAGGATAAAGACAAGAGTAATACGGATAGTAACAATAGAATAAGCATAATAAGAACAGTTATAGCGATAATAATAATAGTAATAACAATTATAATAACAGTTATAGCGATAATAATAATAGTAATAAGAATAATAATAACAGTTATAGCGATAATAATAATAATAATAAGGAAAATTATAATAGTTATAAGGAGAAAGACAGGAGGGATAGGGATAATAATAGTAGTAACAAGAATAATAATAACAGTTATACTGATAATAATAATAGTATTAAGGATAATAATAACAGTTATAGCGATAATCATAATAGTTATAAGGGGAAAGACAAGAGGAATAGGGATAATAAAAATAGTAACAAGAATAATAACAACAGTTATAGCGATTATAATAATAATAATAAGGATAATAATAATAGTTATAAGGAGAAAGACAAGAGGAATAGGGATAATAATAATAGTAACAAGAATAATAATGACAGTTATAGCGATAATAATAATAGTATTAAGGATAAAGGCAAGAGTAATACGGGCAGTAATAATAGTAACAAGAATAATAATAACCGTTATAGCGATAATAATAATAGTATTAAGGATAATGATAATAGTTATAAGGATAAAGACAAGAGTAATAGGGATAGTAACAATAGAATAAGCATAATAATAACAGGTATAGCGATAATAATAATATTATTAAGGATAATAATAACAGTTATAGCGATAATAATAATAGTAATAACAATAATAATAACCGTTATAGCGATAATAATAATAGTAATAAGGATTAATAATAATAGTTATATGGATAAAGACAAGAGTAATACGGATAGCAACAATAGTAATAAGAATAATAATAACAGTTATAGCGATAATAATAATAATAATAAGGATAATAATAATAGTTATAAGGAGAAATACAAGAGGAATACGGATAGTAACAATAGAATAAGCATAATAAGAACAGTTATAGCGATAATAATAATAGTAATAACAATTATAATAACAGTTATAGCGATAATAATAATAATAATAAGGATAATGATAATAGTTATAAGGATAAAGACAAGAGTAATACGGATAGTAACAATAGAATAAGCATAATAAGAACAGTTATAGCGATAATAATAATAGTAATAACAATTATAATAACAGTTATAGCGATAATAATAATAGTAATAACAATTATAATAACAGTTATAGCGATAATAATAATAGTAATAAGAATAATAATAACAGTTATAGCGATAATAATAATAATAATAAGGAAAATTATAATAGTTATAAGGAGAAAGACAAGAGGGATAGGGATAATAGTAGTAGTAACAAGAATAATAATAACAGGTATAGCGATAATAATAATATTATTAAGAATAATAATAACAGTTATAGCGATAATAATAATAGTAATAACAATAATAATAACAGTTATAGCTATAATAATAATAGTAATAAGGATTAATAATAATAGTTATATGGATAAAGACAAGAGTAATACGGATAGTAACAATAGTAATAAGAATAATAATAACAGTTATACTGATAATAATAATAGTATTAAGGATAATAATAACAGTTATAGCGATAATAATAATAGTTATAAGGGGAAAGACAAGAGGAATAGGGATAATAAAAATAGTAACAAGAATAATAACAACAGTTATAGCGATAATAATAATAATAATAAGGATAATAATAATAGTTATAAGGAGAAAGACAAGTGGAATAGGGATAATAATAATAGTAACAAGAATAATAATAACAGTTATAGCGATAATAATAATAGTATTAAGGATAAAGGCAAGAGTAATACGGACAGTAATAATAGTAACAAGAATAATAATAACCGTTATAGCGATAATAATAATAGTATTAAGGATAATAATAACAGTTATAGCGATAATGATAATAGTTATAAGGATAAAGGCAAGAGTAATACGGATAGTAACAATAGAATAAGCATAATAAGAACAGTTATAGCGATAATAATAATAGTAATAACAATTATAATAACAGTTATAGCGATAATAATAATAATAATAAGGATAATGATAATAGTTATAAGGATAAAGACAAGAGTAATACGGATAGTAACAATAGAATAAGCATAATAAGAACAGTTATAGCGATAATAATAATAGTAATAACAATTATAATAACAGTTATAGCGATAATAATAATAGTAATAAGAATAATAATAACAGTTATAGCGATAATAATAATAATAATAAGGAAAATTATAATAGTTATAAGGAGAAAGACAGGAGGGATAGGGATAATAATAGTAGTAACAAGAATAATAATAACAGTTATAGCGATAATAATAATAGTATTAAGGATAATAATAACAGTTATAGCGATAATAATAATAGTAATAACAATAATAATAACCGTTATAGCGATAATAATAATAGTAATAAGGATTAATAATAATAGTTATATGGATAAAGACAAGAGTAATACGGATAGCAACAATAGTAATAACAATAATAATAACAGTTATAGCTATAATAATAATAGTAATAAGGATTAATAATAATAGTTATATGGATAAAGACAAGAGTAATACGGATAGTAACAATAGTAATAAGAATAATAATAACAGTTATACTGATAATAATAATAGTATTAAGGATAATAATAACAGTTATAGCGATAATCATAATAGTTATAAGGGGAAAGACAAGAGGAATAGGGATAATAAAAATAGTAACAAGAATAATAACAACAGTTATAGCGATTATAATAATAATAATAAGGATAATAATAATAGTTATAAGGAGAAAGACAAGAGGAATAGGGATAATAATAATAGTAACAAGAATAATAATGACAGTTATAGCGATAATAATAATAGTATTAAGGATAAAGGCAAGAGTAATACGGGCAGTAATAATAGTAACAAGAATAATAATAACCGTTATAGCGATAATAATAATAGTATTAAGGATAATAATAACAGTTATAGCGATAATGATAATAGTTATAAGGATAAAGGCAAGAGTAATACGGATAGTAACAATAGAATAAGCATAATAAAAACAGTTATAGCGATAATAATAATAGTATTAAGCATAATAATAACAGTTATAGCGATAGTAATAATAGTTATAAGGAGAAGGACAAGAGGAATAGGGATAATAAAAATAGTAACAAGAATAATAACAACAGTTATAGCGATAATAATAATAATAATAAGGATAATGATAATAGTTATAAGGATAAAGACAAGAGTAATAGGGATAGTAACAATAGAATAAGCATAATAATAACAGGTATAGCGATAATAATAATATTATTAAGGATAATAATAACAGTTATAGCGATAATAATAATAGTAATAACAATAATAATAACCGTTATAGCGATAATAATAATAGTAATAAGGATTAATAATAATAGTTATATGGATAAAGACAAGAGTAATACGGATAGCAACAATAGTAATAAGAATAATAATAACAGTTATAGCGATAATAATAATAATAATAAGGATAATAATAATAGTTATAAGGAGAAATACAAGAGGAATACGGATAGTAACAATAGAATAAGCATAATAAGAACAGTTATAGCGATAATAATAATAGTAATAACAATTATAATAACAGTTATAGCGATAATAATAATAATAATAAGGATAATGATAATAGTTATAAGGATAAAGACAAGAGTAATACGGATAGTAACAATAGAATAAGCATAATAAGAACAGTTATAGCGATAATAATAATAGTAATAACAATTATAATAACAGTTATAGCGATAATAATAATAGTAATAACAATTATAATAACAGTTATAGCGATAATAATAATAGTAATAAGAATAATAATAACAGTTATAGCGATAATAATAATAATAATAAGGAAAATTATAATAGTTATAAGGAGAAAGACAAGAGGGATAGGGATAATAGTAGTAGTAACAAGAATAATAATAACAGTTATAGCGATAATAATAATAGTATTAAGGATAAAGGCAAGAGTAATAAGGACAGTAATAATAGTAACAAGTATAATAATACCAGTTGTAGCGATAATAATAATAGTAATAAGGATAATAATAATAGTTATAAGGATAAAGACAAGAGTAATAGGGATAGTAACAACAGAATAACCATAATAATAACAGTTATAGCGATAATAATAATAGTAATAAGAATAATAATAACAGTTATTAGCGATAATAATAATAGTTATAAGGATAAAAACAAGAGTAATACGGATAGTAACAATAGAATAAGGATAATAATAACAGTTATAGCGATAATAATAATAGTAATAACAATAATAATAACCGTTATAGCGATAATAATAATAGTAATAAGGATTAATAATAATAGTTATATGGATAAAGACAAGAGTAATACGGATAGCAACAATAGTAATAAGAATAATAATAACAGTTATAGCGATAATAATAATAGTAACAAGAATAATAATAACAGTTATAGCGATAATAATAGTAATAATAAGGATAATAAAAATAGTTATAAGGAGAAAGACAAGAGGAATAGCGATAATAATAATAGTAATAAGGATAATAATAACAGTTATAGCGGTAATAATAATAATAATAAGGATAATAATAATAGTTATAAGGAGAAAGACAAGAGGAATAGGGATAATAATAATAGTAACAAGAATAATAATAACAGGTATAGCGATAATAATAATATTATTAAGAATAATAATAACAGTTATAGCGATAATAATAATAGTAATAACAATAATAATAACAGTTATAGCTATAATAATAATAGTAATAAGGATTAATAATAATAGTTATATGGATAAAGACAAGAGTAATACGGATAGTAACAATAGTAATAAGAATAATAATAACAGTTATACTGATAATAATAATAGTATTAAGGATAATAATAACAGTTATAGCGATAATAATAATAGTTATAAGGGGAAAGACAAGAGGAATAGGGATAATAAAAATAGTAACAAGAATAATAACAACAGTTATAGCGATAATAATAATAATAATAAGGATAATAATAATAGTTATAAGGAGAAAGACAAGTGGAATAGGGATAATAATAATAGTAACAAGAATAATAATAACAGTTATAGCGATAATAATAATAGTATTAAGGATAAAGGCAAGAGTAATACGGACAGTAATAATAGTAACAAGAATAATAATAACCGTTATAGCGATAATAATAATAGTATTAAGGATAATAATAACAGTTATAGCGATAATGATAATAGTTATAAGGATAAAGGCAAGAGTAATACGGATAGTAACAATAGAATAAGCATAATAAGAACAGTTATAGCGATAATAATAATAGTAATAACAATTATAATAACAGTTATAGCGATAATAATAATAATAATAAGGATAATGATAATAGTTATAAGGATAAAGACAAGAGTAATACGGATAGTAACAATAGAATAAGCATAATAAGAACAGTTATAGCGATAATAATAATAGTAATAACAATTATAATAACAGTTATAGCGATAATAATAATAGTAATAAGAATAATAATGACAGTTATAGCGATAATAATAATAATAATAAGGAAAATTATAATAGTTATAAGGAGAAAGGCAAGAGGGATAGGGATAATAATAGTAGTAACAAGAATAATAATAACAGTTATAGCGATAATAATAATAGTATTAAGGATAAAATCAAGAGTAATACGGACAGTAATAATAGTAACAAGTATAATAATACCAGTTGTAGCGATAATAATAATAGTAATAAGGATAATAATAATAGTTATAAGGATAAAGACAAGAGTAATAGGGATAGTAACAATAGAATACCCATAATAATAACAGTTATAGCGATAATAATAATAGTAATAAGAATAATAATAACAGTTATTAGCGATAATAATAATAGTTATAAGGATAAAAACAAGAGTAATACGGATAGTAACAATAGAATAAGGATAATAATAACAGTTATAGCGATAATAATAATAGTAATAACAATAATAATAACCGTTATAGCGATAATAATAATAGTAATAAGGATTAATAATAATAGTTATATGGATAAAGACAAGAGTAATACGGATAGCAACAATAGTAATAAGAATAATAATAACAGTTATAGCGATAATAATAATAGTTATAAGGGGAAAGACAAGAGGAATAGGGATAATAAAAATAGTAACAAGAATAATAACAACAGTTATAGCGATAATAATAATAATAATAAGGATAATAATAATAGTTATAAGGAGAAAGACAAGAGGAATAGGGATAATAATAATAGTAACAAGAATAATAATAACAGTTATAGCGATAATAATAATAGTAGTAAGGATAAAGGCAAGAGTAATACGGACAGTAATAATAGTAACAAGAATAATAATAACCGTTATAGCGATAATAATAATAGTATTAAGGATAATAATAACAGTTATAGCGATAGTAATAATAGTAATAACAATAATAATAACCGTTTATAGCGATAATAATAATAGTAATAAGGATTAATAATAATAGTTATATGGATAAAGACAAGAGTAATACGGATAGCAACAATAGTAATAAGAATAATAATAACAGTTATAGCGATAATAATAATAGTAACAAGAATAATAATAACAGTTATAGCGATAATAATAGTAATAATAAGGATAATAAAAATAGTTATAAGGAGAAAGACAAGAGGAATAGCGATAATAATAATAGTAATAAGGATAATAATAACAGTTATAGCGATAATAATAATAATAATAATAAGGATAATAATAATAGTTATAAGGATAAAGACAAGAGGAATACGGTTAATAGTAATAGTAATAAGAATAATAATAACAGTTATAGCGGTAATAATAATAATAATAAGGATAATAATAATAGTTATAAGGAGAAAGACAAGAGGAATAGGGATAATAATAATAGTAACAAGAATAATAATAACAGGTATAGCGATAATAATAATATTATTAAGAATAATAATAACAGTTATAGCGATAATAATAATAGTAATAACAATAATAATAACCGTTATAGCGATAATAACAATAGTAATAAGGATTAATAATAATAGTTATATGGATAAAGACAAGAGTAATACGGATAGCAACAATAGTAATAAGAATAATAATAACAGTTATAGCGATAATAATAATAATAATAAGGATAATAATAATAATAGTTATAAGGAGAAATACAAGAGGAATAGGGATAATAATAATAGTAACAAGAATAATAGTAACAGTTATAGCGATAATAATAATAATAATAAGGATAATAATAATAGTTATAAGGAGATAGACAAGAGGAATAGGGATAATAATAATAGTAACAAGAATAATAATAACAGTTATAGCGATAATAATAACAGTAGGAATGATAATAAGAGCAGTTATAGAGATAATAATAATAGTAATGAGGATAATAATAATAGTTATAAGGATAAAGACAAGAGGAATAGGGATAATAGTAATAGTAATAAGGATAATAGTAACAGTTATTTCGATAATAATAATAGTAATAACAATAATAATAACAGTTATAGCTATAATAATAATAGTAATAAGGATTAATAATAATAGTTATATGGATAAAGACAAGAGTAATACGGATAGTAACAATAGTAATAAGAATAATAATAACAGTTATACTGATAATAATAATAGTATTAAGGATAATAATAACAGTTATAGCGATAATAATAATAGTTATAAGGGGAAAGGCAAGAGGAATAGGGATAATAAAAATAGTAACAAGAATAATAACAACAGTTATAGCGATAATAATAATAATAATAAGGATAATGATAATAGTTATAAGGATAAAGACAAGAGTAATAGGGATAGTAACAATAGAATAAGCATAATAATAACAGGTATAGCGATAATAATAATATTATTAAGGATAATAATAACAGTTATAGCGATAATAATAATAGTTATAAGGATAAAGACAAGAGTAATACGGATAGTAACAATAGAATAAGGATAATAATAACAGTTATAGCGATAATAATAATAGTAATAACAATAATAATAACCGTTATAGCGATAATAATAATAGTAATAAGGATTAATAATAATAGTTATATGGATAAAGACAAGAGTAATACGGATAGCAACAATAGTAATAAGAATAATAATAACAGTTATAGCGATAATAATAATAATAATAAGGATAATAATAATAGTTATAAGGAGAAATACAAGAGGAATAGGGATAATAATAATTGTAACAAGAATAATAGTAACAGTTATAGCGATAATAATAGTAATAATAAGGATAATAATAATAGTTATAAGGAGAAAGACAAGAGGAATAGGGATAATAATAATAGTAACAAGAATAAAAATAACAGTTATAGCGATAATAATAACAGTAGGAATGATAATAAGAGCAGTTATAGAGATAATAATAATAGTAATGAGGATAATAATAATAGTTATAAGGATAAAGACAAGAGGAATAGGGATAATAAAAATAGTAACAAGAATAATAACAACAGTTATAGCGATAATAATAATAATAATAAGGATAATAATAATAGTTATAAGGAGAAAGACAAGAGGAATAGGGATAATAATAATAGTAACAAGAATAATAATAACCGTTATAGCGATAATAATAATAGTAATAAGCATAATAATAATAGTTATAAGGATAAAGACAAGAGTAATAGGGATAGTAACAATAGAATAAGCATAATAATAACAGTTATAGCGATAATAATAATAGTAACAAGAATAATAATAACAGTTATAGCGATAATAATAATAATAATAAGGATAATAATAATAGTTATAAGGATAAAGACAAGAGGAATACGGTTAATAGTAATAGTAATAAGAATAATAATAACAGTTATAGCGGTAATAATAATAATAATAAGGATAATAATAATAGTTATAAGGAGAAAGACAAGAGGAATAGGGATAATAATAATAGTAACAAGAATAATAATAACAGGTATAGCGATAATAATAATAGTATTAAGGATAATAATAACAGTTATAGCGATAATAATAATAGTATCAAGGATAATAATAATAGTTATAAGGATAAAGACAAGAGTAATAGGGATAGTAACAATAGAATAACCATAATAATAACAGTTATAGCGATAATAATAATAGTAATAAGAATAATAATAACAGTTATTATCGATAATAATAATAGTTATAAGGATAAAGACAAGAGTAATACGGATAGTAACAATAGAATAAGGATAATAATAACAGTTATAGCGATAATAATAATAGTAATAACAATAATAATAACCGTTATAGCGATAATAATAATAGTAATAACAATAATAATAACAGTTATAGCTATAATAATAATAGTAATAAGGATTAATAATAATAGTTATATGGATAAAGACAAGAGTAATACGGATAGTAACAATAGAATAAGGATAATAATAACAGTTATAGCGATAATAATAATAGTAATAACAATAATAATAACCGTATAGCGATAATAATAATAGTAATAAGGATTAATAATAATAGTTATATGGATAAAGACAAGAGTAATACGGATAGCAACAATAGTAATAAGAATAATAATAACAGTTATAGCGATAATAATAATAATAATAAGGATAATAATAATAGTTATAAGGAGAAATACAAGAGGAATAGGGATAATAATAATTGTAACAAGAATAATAGTAACAGTTATAGCGATAATAATAACAGTAGGAATGATAATAAGAGCAGTTATAGAGATAATAATAATAGTAATGAGGATAATAATAATAGTTATAAGGATAAAGACAAGAGGAATAGGGATAATAAAAATAGTAACAAGAATAATAACAACAGTTATAGCGATAATAATAATAATAATAAGGATAATAATAATAGTTATAAGGAGAAAGACAAGAGGAATAGGGATAATAATAATAGTAACAAGAATAATAATAACCGTTATAGCGATAATAATAATAGTAATAAGCATAATAATAATAGTTATAAGGATAAAGACAAGAGTAATAGGGATAGTAACAATAGAATAAGCATAATAATAACAGTTATAGCGATAATAATAATAGTAACAAGAATAATAATAACAGTTATAGCGATAATAATAATAATAATAAGGATAATAATAATAGTTATAAGGATAAAGACAAGAGGAATACGGTTAATAGTAATAGTAATAAGAATAATAATAACAGTTATAGCGGTAATAATAATAATAATAAGGATAATAATAATAGTTATATGGAGAAAGACAAGAGGAATAGGGATAATAATAATAGTAACAAGAATAATAATAACAGGTATAGCGATAATAATAATAGTATTAAGGATAATAATAACCGTTATAGCGATAATAATAATAGTAATAAGGATTAATAATAATAGTTATATGGATAAAGACAAGAGTAATACGGATAGCAACAATAGTAATAAGAATAATAATAACAGTTATAGCGATAATAATAATAATAATAAGGAAAATTATAATAGTTATAAGGAGAAAGACAAGAGGGATAGGGATAATAATAGTAGTAACAAGAATAATAATAACAGTTATAGCGATAATAATAATAGTATTAAGGATAAAGGCAAGAGTAATACGGACAGTAATAATAGTAACAAGTATAATAATACCAGTTGTAGCGATAATAATAATAGTATCAAGGATAATAATAATAGTTATAAGGATAAAGACAAGAGTAATAGGGATAGTAACAATAGAATAACCATAATAATAACAGTTATAGCGATAATAATAATAGTAATAAGAATAATAATAACAGTTATTATCGATAATAATAATAGTTATAAGGATAAGGACAAGAGTAATACGGATAGTAACAATAGAATAAGGATAATAATAACAGTTATAGCGATAATAATAATAGTAATAACAATAATAATAACCGTTATAGCGATAATAATAATAGTAATAAAGATTAATAATAATAGTTATATGGATAAAGACAAGAGTAATACGGATAGTAACAATAGTAATAAGAATAATAATAACAGTTATACTGATAATAATAATAGTATTAAGGATAATAATAACAGTTATAGCGATAATAATAATAGTTATAAGGGGAAAGACAAGAGGAATAGGGATAATAAAAATAGTAACAAGAATAATAACAACAGTTATAGCGATTATAATAATAATAATAAGGATAATAATAATAGTTATAAGGAGTAAGACAAGAGGAATAGGGATAATAATAATAGTAACAAGAATAATAATGACAGTTATAGCGATAATAATAATAGTATTAAGGATAAAGGCAAGAGTAATACGGGCAGTAATAATAGTAACAAGAATAATAATAACCGTTATAGCGATAATAATAATAGTATTAAGGATAATAATAACAGTTATAGCGATAATGATAATAGTTATAAGGATAAAGGCAAGAGTAATACGGATAGTAACAATAGAATAAGCATAATAAGAAGGGAGGCCTTCAATTGAGCACGATACGATTGCACACGATCGCATTGGACACAGGTGTTTTGAGCACGCCATCATTGTGCACAGGAACGATTGGGCACAATTCGATTGTGCACCAGAATGATATCTGAACCTAACCTAAACCAACCAATGAACCCAACCTAACATAACATAACATAACATAACCTAGCCTAACCTAACTGATAGCATTTGCGATTCTTACGGTGTCCAATTTTCCTCTCTGATATCATTCTTGTGCACAATCGAATTGTGCCCAATCGGTCGTGTGCACAATGATGGCGTGCTCAAAAGACCTGTGTCCAATGCGATCGTGCGCGATCGTACCGTGCTCAATAGAGCCTCTCCCTAATAAGAACAGTTATAGCGATAATAATAATAGTATTAAGCATAATAATAACAGTTATAGCGATAGCAATAATAGTTATAAGGAGAAGGACAAGAGGAATTGGGATAATAAAAATAGTAACAAGAATAATAACAACAGTTATAGCGATAATAATAATAATAATAAGCATAATGATAATAGTTATAAGGATAAAGACAAGAGTAATAGGGATAGTAACAATAGAATAAGCATAATAAGAACAGTTATAGCGATAATAATAATAGTAATAACAATTATAATAACAGTTATAGCGATAATAATAATAGTAATAAGAATAATAATAACAGTTATAGCGATAATAATAATAGTATTAAGCATAATAATAACAGTTATAGCGATAATAATAATAGTTATAAGGAGAAAGACAAGAGGAATAGGGATAATAAAAATAGTAACAAGAATAATAACAACAGTTATAGCGATAATAATAATAATAATAAGGAGAAAGACAAGAGGAATAGGGATAATAATAGTAGTAACAAGAATAATAACAACAGTTATAGCGATAATAATAATAATAATAAGGATAATTATAATAGTTATAAGGAGAAAGACAAGAAGGATAGGGATAATAATAGTAGTAACAAGAATAATAATAACAGTTATAGCGATAATAATAATAGTAATAAGGATAATGATAATAGTTATAAGGATAAAGACAAGAGTAATAGAGATAGTAACAATAGAATAAGCATAATAATAACAGTTATAGCGATAATAATAATAGTAATAAGGATAATAATAACAGTTATAGCGATAATAATAATAGCATTAAGGATAATAATAACAGTTATAGCGATAATAATAATAGTTATAAGGATAAAGGCAAGAGTAATACGGATAGTAACAATAGAATAAGCATAATAAGAAGGGAGGCCTTCAATTGAGCACGATACGATTGCACACGATCGCATTGGACACAGGTGTTTTGAGCACGCCATCATTGTGCACAGGAACGATTGGGCACAATTCGATTGTGCACCAGAATGATATCTGAACCTAACCTAAACCAACCAATGAACCCAACCTAACATAACATAACATAACATAACCTAGCCTAACCTAACTGATAGCATTTGCGATTCTTACGGTGTCCAATTTTCCTCTCTGATATCATTCTTGTGCACAATCGAATTGTGCCCAATCGGTCGTGTGCACAATGATGGCGTGCTCAAAAGACCTGTGTCCAATGCGATCGTGCGCGATCGTACCGTGCTCAATAGAGCCTCTCCCTAATAAGAACAGTTATAGCGATAATAATAATAGTATTAAGCATAATAATAACAGTTATAGCGATAGCAATAATAGTTATAAGGAGAAGGACAAGAGGAATTGGGATAATAAAAATAGTAACAAGAATAATAACAACAGTTATAGCGATAATAATAATAATAATAAGCATAATGATAATAGTTATAAGGATAAAGACAAGAGTAATAGGGATAGTAACAATAGAATAAGCATAATAAGAACAGTTATAGCGATAATAATAATAGTAATAACAATTATAATAACAGTTATAGCGATAATAATAATAGTAATAAGAATAATAATAACAGTTATAGCGATAATAATAATAGTATTAAGCATAATAATAACAGTTATAGCGATAATAATAATAGTTATAAGGAGAAAGACAAGAGGAATAGGGATAATAAAAATAGTAACAAGAATAATAACAACAGTTATAGCGATAATAATAATAATAATAAGGAGAAAGACAAGAGGAATAGGGATAATAATAGTAGTAACAAGAATAATAACAACAGTTATAGCGATAATAATAATAATAATAAGGATAATTATAATAGTTATAAGGAGAAAGACAAGAAGGATAGGGATAATAATAGTAGTAACAAGAATAATAATAACAGTTATAGCGATAATAATAATAGTAATAAGGATAATGATAATAGTTATAATGATAAAGACAAGAGTAATAGAGATAGTAACAATAGAATAAGCATAATAATAACAGTTATAGCTATAATAATAATAGTAATAAGGATAATAATAACAGTTATAGCGATAATAATAATAGTATTAAGCATAATAATAACAGTTATAGCGATAATAATAATAGTTATAAGGATATAGACAAGAGTAATAGGGATAGTAACAATAGAATAAGCATAATAATAACAGTTATAGCGATAATAATAATAGTAACAAGAATAATAATCACAGTTATAGCGATAATAATAATAGTTATAAGGAGAAAGACAAGCGGAATAGGGATAATAATAATAGTAACAAGAATAATAATAACAGTTATAGCGATAATAATAATAGTAATAAGGATAATGATAATAGTTATAATGATAAAGAGAAGAGTAATAGAGATAGTAACAATAGAATAAGCATAATAATAACAGTTATAGCTATAATAATAATAGTAATAAGGATAATAATAACAGTTATAGCGATAATAATAATAGTATTAAGCATAATAATAACAGTTATAGCGATAATAATAATAGTTATAAGGATATAGACAAGAGTAATAGGGATAGTAACAATAGAATAAGCATAATAATAACAGTTATAGCGATAATAATAATAGTAATAAGGATAATAATAACAGGTATAGCGATAATAATAATAATAATAATAAGGATAATAATTATAGTTATAAGGATAAAGACAACAGTAATACGGATAGTAACAATAGTAATAAGGATAATAATAACAGTTATAGCGATAATAATAATAGTAATAAGGATAATAATAATAATAATAATAATGATAATAGTAATAGTTATAAGGATAAAGACAAGAGGAATACGGATAATAGTAATAGTAATAAGAATAATAATAACAGTTATAGCGATAATAATAATAATAATAAGGATAATAATAACAGTTATAGCGATAATAATAATAATAATAAGGATAATAATAATAGTTATAATGATAAAGGCAAGAGTAATACGGATAGTAACAATAGAATAAGCATAATAATAACAGTTATAGCGATAATAATAATAGTAATAAGGATAATAATAACAGGTATAGCGATAATAATAATAATAATAATAAGGCTAATAATAATAGTTATAAGGATAAAGACAAGAGGAATACTGATAATGGTAATAGTAATAAGAATAATAATAACAGATATAGCGATAATAATAATAGTATTAAGGATAAAGGCAAGAGTAACACGGACAGTAATAATAGTAACAAGAATAATAATAACAGTTATAGCGATAATAATAATAGTAATAAGGATAATAATAATAGTTATAAGGATAAAGACAAGAGTAATAGGGATAGTAACAATAGAATAACCATAATAATAACAGTTATAGCGATAATAATAATAGTAATAAGGATAATAATAACAGTTATAGCGATAATAATAATAGTAATAAGGATAATAATAATAATAATAATAATGATAATAGTAATAGTTATAAGGATAAAGACAAGAGGAATACGGATAATAGTAATAGTAATAAGAATAATAATAACAGTTATAGCGATAATAATAATAATAATAAGGATAATAATAACAGTTATAGCGATAATAATAATAATAATAAGGATAATAATAATAGTTATAATGATAAAGGCAAGAGTAATACGGATAGTAACAATAGAATAAGCATAATAATAACAGTTATAGCGATAATAATAATAGTAATAAGGATAATAATAACAGGTATAGCGATAATAATAATAATAATAATAAGGCTAATAATAATAGTTATAAGGATAAAGACAAGAGGAATACTGATAATGGTAATAGTAATAAGAATAATAATAACAGATATAGCGATAATAATAATAGTATTAAGGATAAAGGCAAGAGTAACACGGACAGTAATAATAGTAACAAGAATAATAATAACAGTTATAGCGATAATAATAATAGTAATAAGGATAATAATAATAGTTATAAGGATAAAGACAAGAGTAATAGGGATAGTAACAATAGAATAACCATAATAATAACAGTTATAGCGATAATAATAATAGTAATAAGAATAATAATAACAGTTATTAGCGATAATAATAATAGTTATAACGATAAAAACAAGAGTAATACGGATAGTAACAATAGAATAAGGATAATAATAACAGTTATAGCGATAATAATAATAGTAATAACAATAATAATAACCGTTATAGCGATAATAATAATAGTAATAAGGATTAATAATAATAGTTATATGGATAAAGACAAGAGTAATACGGATAGTAACAATAGTAATAAGAATAATAATAACAGTTATACTGATGATAATAATAGTATTAAGGATAATAATAACAGTTATAGCGATAATAATAATAGTTATAAGGGGAAAGACAAGAGGAATAGGGATAATAAAAATAGTAACAAGAATAATAACAACAGTTATAGCGATAATAATAATAATAATAAGGATAATAATAATAGTTATAAGGAGAAAGACAAGAGGAATAGGGATAATAATAATGGTAACAAGAATAATAATAACAGTTATAGCGATAATAATAATAGTATTAAGGATAAAGGCAAGAGTAATACGGACAGTAATAATAGTAACAAGAATAATAATAACTGTTATAGCGATAATAATAATAGTAATAAGGATAATAATAATAGTTATAAGGATAAAGACAAGAGTAATAGGGATAGTAACAATAGAATAAGCATAATAATAACAGTTATAGCGATAATAATAATAGTAATAACAATAATATTAACAGTTATAGCGATAATAATAATAGTAATAAGGATAAATGATCATAGTTATATGGATAAAGACAAGAGTAATACGGATAGTAACAATAGTAATATGAATAATAATAACAGTTATAGCGATAATAATAATAGTATTTAGGATAATAATAACAGTTATAGCGATAATAATAATAGTATTAAGGATGAAGGCAAGAGTAATACGGGCAGTAATAATAGTAACTAGAATAATAATAACAGTTATAGCGATATTAATAATAGTAATAAGGATAATAATAATAGTTATAAGGATAAAGACAAGAGTAATAGAGATAGTAACAATAGAATAAGCACAATAATAACAGCTATAGCGATAATAATAATAATAATAAGGATAATAATAACAGTTATAGCGATAATAATAATAGTATTAAGGATAATAATAACAGTTATAGCGATAATGATAATAGTTATAAGGATAAAGGCAAGAGTAATACGGATAGTAACAATAGAATAAGCATAATAAGAACAGTTATAGCGATAATAATAATAGTATTAAGCATAATAATAACAGTTATAGCGATAATAATAATAGTTATAAGGATATAGACAAGAGTAATAGGGATAGTAACAATAGAATAAGCATAATAATAACAGTTATAGCGATAATAATAATAGTAATAAGGATAATAATAACAGGTATAGCGATAATAATAATAATAATAATAAGGCAAATAATAATAGTTATAAGGATAAAGACAAGAGGAATACTGATAATGGTAATAGTAATAAGAATAATAATAACAGATATAGCGATAATAATAATAGTATTAAGGATAAAGGCAAGAGTAACACGGACAGTAATAATAGTAACAAGAATAATAATAACAGTTATAGCGATAATAATAATAGTAATAAGGATAATAATAATAGTTATATGGATAAAGACAAGAGTAATAGGGATAGTAACAATAGAATAACCATAATAATAACAGTTATAGCGATAATAATAATAGTAATAAGGATAATAATAACAGTTATAGCGATAATAATAATAGTAATAAGGATAATAATAATAATAATAATAATGATAATAGTAATAGTTATAAGGATAAAGACAAGAGGAATACGGATAATAGTAATAGTAATAAGAATAATAATAACAGTTATAGCGATAATAATAATAATAATAAGGATAATAATAACAGTTATAGCGATAATAATAATAATAATAAGGATAATAATAATAGTTATAATGATAAAGGCAAGAGTAATACGGATAGTAACAATAGAATAAGCATAATAATAACAGTTATAGCGATAATAATAATAATAATAATAAGGCTAATAATAATAGTTATAAGGATAAAGACAAGAGGAATACTGATAATGGTAATAGTAATAAGAATAATAATAACAGATATAGCGATAATAATAATAGTATTAAGGATAAAGGCAAGAGTAACACGGACAGTAATAATAGTAACAAGAATAATAATAACAGTTATAGCGATAATAATAATAGTAATAAGGATAATAATAATAGTTATAAGGATAAAGATAAGAGTAATAGGGATAGTAACAATAGAATAACCATAATAATAACAGTTATAGCGATAATAATAATAGTAATAAGGATAATAATAACAGTTATAGCGATAATAATAATAGTAATAAGGATAATAATAATAATAATAATAATGATAATAGTAATAGTTATAAGGATAAAGACAAGAGGAATACGGATAATAGTAATAGTAATAAGAATAATAATAACAGTTATAGCGATAATAATAATAGTTATAAGGAGAAAGACAAGAGGAATAGGGATAATAATAATAGTAACAAGAATAATAATAACAGTTAGAGCGATAATAATAATAGTAATAAGGATAATGATAATAGTTATAAGGATAAAGACAAGAGTAATAGAGATAGTAACAATAGAATAAGCATAATAATAACAGTTATAGCGATAATAATAATAGTAATAAGAATAATAATAACAGTTATAGCGATAATAATAATAGCATTAAGGATAATAATAACAGTTATAGCGATAATAATAATAGTTATAAGGATAAAGGCAAGAGTAATACGGATAGTAACAATAGAATAAGCATAATAATAACAGTTATAGCGATAATAATAATAGTAATAACAATTATAATAACAGTTATAGCGATAATAAAAATAGTAATAAGGATAATAATAATAGTTATAGGGATAAACACAAGGGCAATAGGGATAATAATAATAGTAATAAGAATAATAATAACAGTTATAGCGATAATAATAATAGTATTAAGCATAATAATAACAGTTATAGCGATAATAATAATAGTTATAAGGAGAGAGACAAGAGGAATAGGGGTAATAATAGTAGTAACAAGAATAATAATAACAGTTATAGCGATAATAATAATAGTATTAAGGATAAAGGCAAGAGTAATACGGGCAGTAATAATAGTAACTAGAATAATAATAACAGTTATAGCGATATTAATAATAGTAATAAGGATAATAATAATAGTTATAAGGATAAAGACAAGAGTAATAGAGATAGTAACAATAGAATAAGCACAATAATAACAGCTATAGCGATAATAATAATAATAATAAGGATAATAATAACAGTTAAAGCGATAATAATAATAGTATTAAGGATAATAATAACAGTTATAGCGATAATGATAATAGTTATAAGGATAAAGGCAAGAGTAATAGGGATAATAAAAATAGTAACAAGAATAATAACAACAGTTATAGCGATAATAATAATAATAATAAGGATAATGATAATAGTTATAAGGATAAAGACAAGAGTAATAGGGATAGTAACAATAGAATAAGCATAATAAGAACAGTTATAGCGATAATAATAATAGTAATAACAATTATAATAACAGTTATAGCGATAATAATAATAGTAATAAGAATAATAATAACAGTTATAGCGATAATAATAATAGTATTAAGCATAATAATAACAGTTATAGCGATAATAATAATAGTTATAAGGAGAAAGACAAGAGGAATAGGGATAATAAAAATAGTAACAAGAATAATAACAACAGTTATAGCGATAATAATAATAATAATAAGGATAATTATAATAGTTATAAGGAGAAAGACAAGAGGAATAGGGATAATAATAGTAGTAACAAGAATAATAACAACAGTTATAGCGATAATAATAATAATAATAAGGATAATTATAATAGTTATAAGGAGAAAGACAAGAAGGATATGGATAATAATAGTAGTAACAAGAATAATAATAAAAGTTATAGCGATAATAATAATAGTAATAAGGATAATGATAATAGTTATAAGCATAAAGACAAGAGTAATAGAGATAGTAACAATAGAATAAGCATAATAATAACAGTTATAGCGATAATAATAATAGTAATAAGGATAATAATAACAGTTATAGCGATAATAATAATAGCATTAAGGATAATAATAACAGTTATAGCGATAATAATAATAGTAATAACAATTATAATAACAGTTATAGCGATAATAATAATAGCAATAAGAATAATAATAACAGTTATAGCGATAATAATAATAGTATTAAGGATAAAGGCAAGAGTAATACGGACAGTATTAATAGTAACAAGAATAATAATACCAGTTGTAGCGATAATAATAATAGTAATAAGGATAATAATAATAGTTATAAGGATATAGACAAGAGTAATAGGAATAGTAACAATAGAATAAGCATAATAATAACAGTTATAGCGATAATAATAATAGTAACAAGAATAATAATAACAGTTATAGCGATAATAATAATAGTTATAAGGAGAAAGACAAGCGGAATAGGGATAATAATAATAGTAACAAGAATAATAATAACAGCTATAGCTATAATAATAATAGTAATAAGGATAATAATAACAGTTATAGCGATAATAATAATAGCATTAAGCATAATAATAACAGTTATAGCGATAATAATAATAGTTATAAGGATATAGACAAGAGTAATAGGGATAGTAACAATAGAATAAGCATAATAATAACAGTTATAGCGATAATAATAATAGTAATAAGGATAATAATAACAGGTATAGCGATAATAATAATAATAATAATAAGGATAATAATTATAGTTATAAGGATAAAGACAACAGTAATACGGATAGTAACAATAGTAATAAGGATAATAATAATAATAATAATAATAATAATAGTAATAGTTATAAGGATAAAGACAAGAGGAATACGGATAATAGTAATAGTAATAAGAATAATAATAACAGTTATAGCGATAATAATAATAATAATAAGGATAATAATAACAGTTATAGCGATAATAATAATAATAATAAGGATAATAATAATAGTTATAATGATAAAGGCAAGAGTAATACGGATAGTAACAATAGAATAAGCATTATAATAACAGTTATAGCGATAATAATAATAGTAATAAGGATAATAATAACAGGTATAGCGATAATAATAATAATAATAATAAGGCTAATAATAATAGTTATAAGGATAAAGACAAGAGGAATACTGATAATGGTAATAGTAATAAGAATAATAATAACAGATATAGCGATAATAATAATAGTATTAAGGATAAAGGCAAGAGTAACACGGACAGTAATAATAGTAACAAGAATAATAATAACAGTTATAGCGATAATAATAATAGTAATAAGGATAATAATAATAGTTATAAGGATAAAGACAAGAGTAATAGGGATAGTAACAATAGAATAAGCATAATAATAACAGTTATAGCGATAATAATAATAGTAACAAGAATAATAATAACAGTTATAGCGATAATAATAATAGTAATAAGGATAATAATAACAGGTATAGCGATAATAATAATAATAATAATAAGGCTAATAATAATAGTTATAAGGATATAGACAAGAGTAATAGGGATAGTAACAATAGAATAAGCATAATAATAACAGTTATAGCGATAATAATAATAGTAACAAGAATAATAATAACAGTTATAGCGATAATAATAATAGTAATAAGGATAATAATAACAGGTATAGCGATAATAATAATAATAATAATAAGGCTAATAATAATAGTTATAAGGATAAAGACAAGAGGAATACTGATAATGGTAATAGTAATAAGAATAATAATAACAGATATAGCGATAATAATAATAGTATTAAGGATAAAGGCAAGAGTAACACGGACAGTAATAATAGTAACAAGAATAATAATAACAGTTATAGCGATAATAATAATAGTAATAAGGATAATAATAATAGTTATAAGGATAAAGACAAGAGTAATAGGGATAGTAACAATAGAATAAGCATAATAATAACAGTTATAGCGATAATAATAATAGTAACAAGAATAATAATAACAGTTATAGCGATAATAATAATAGTAATAAGGATAATAATAACAGGTATAGCGATAATAATAATAATAATAATAAGGCTAATAATAATAGTTATAAGGATATAGACAAGAGTAATAGGGATAGTAACAATAGAATAAGCATAATAATAACAGTTATAGCGATAATAATAATAGTAACAAGAATAATAATAACAGTTATAGCGATAATAATAATAGTAATAAGGATAATAATAACAGGTATAGCGATAATAATAATAATAATAATAAGGCTAATAATAATAGTTATAAGGATAAAGACAAGAGGAATACTGATAATGGTAATAGTAATAAGAATAATAATAACAGATATAGCGATAATAATAATAGTATTAAGGATAAAGGCAAGAGTAACACGGACAGTAATAATAGTAACAAGAATAATAATAACAGTTATAGCGATAATAATAATAGTAATAAGGATAATAATAATAGTTATAAGGATAAAGACAAGAGTAATAGGGATAGTAACAATAGAATAAGCATAATAATAACAGTTATAGCGATAATAATAATAGTAACACGAATAATAATAACAGTTATAGCGATAATAATAATAGTAATAAGGATAATAATAACAGGTATAGCGATAATAATAATAATAATAATAAGGCTAATAATAATAGTTATAAGGATATAGACAAGAGTAATAGGGATAGTAACAATAGAATAAGCATAATAATAACAGTTATAGCGATAATAATAATAGTAACAAGAATAATAATAACAGTTATAGCGATAATAATAATAGTAATAAGGATAATAATAACAGGTATAGCGATAATAATAATAATAATAATAAGGCTAATAATAATAGTTATAAGGATAAAGACAAGAGGAATACTGATAATGGTAATAGTAATAAGAATAATAATAACAGATATAGCGATAATAATAATAGTATTAAGGATAAAGGCAAGAGTAACACGGACAGTAATAATAGTAACAAGAATAATAATAACAGTTATAGCGATAATAATAATAGTAATAAGGATAATAATAACAGTTATAGCGATAATAAAAATAGTAATAAGGATAATAATAATAGTTATAGGGATAAACACAAGGGCAATAGGGATAATAATAATAGTAATAAGAATAATAATAACAGTTATAGCGACAATAATAATAATAATAAGGATAATAATAATAGTTATAAGCGTAAAGACAAGAGTAATAGGGATAATAATAATAGTAACAAGAATAATAATAACAGTTATAGCGGTAATAATAATAGTATTAAGGATAAAGGCAAGAGTAATACGGACAGTAACAATAGTAACAGGAATAATAATAACAGTTATAGCGATAATAATAATAGTAATAAGGATAATAATAACAGTTATAGCGATAATAATAATAGTAATAAGGAGAAAGACAAGAGGAATAGGGATAATAATAATAGTAACAAGAATAATAATAACAGTTATAGCGATAATAATAATAGTATCAAGGATAATAATAACAGTTATAGCGATAATAATAATAATAGTAAGGATAATAATAATAGTTATAAGGATAAATACAAGAGGAATAGGGATAATAGTAATAGTAATAAGAATAATAATAACAGTTATAGCGATAATAATAATAGTTATAAGGAGAAAGACAAGAGGAATAGGGATAATAATAATAGTAACAAGAATAATAATAACAGTTAGAGCGATAATAATAATAGTAATAAGGATAATGATAATAGTTATAAGGATAAAGACAAGAGTAATAGAGATAGTAACAATAGAATAAGCATAATAATAACAGTTATAGCGATAATAATAATAGTAATAAGAATAATAATAACAGTTATAGCGATAATAATAATAGCATTAAGGATAATAATAACAGTTATAGGGATAATAATAATAGTTATAAGGATAAAGGCAAGAGTAATACGGATAGTAACAATAGAATAAGCATAATAATAACAGTTATAGCGATAATAATAATAGTAATAAGGATAATAATAACAGTTATAGCGATAATAATAATAGTAATAAGGATAATAATAATAATAATAATAATGATAATAGTAATAGTTATAAGGATAAAGACAAGAGGAATACGGATAATAGTAATAGTAATAAGAATAATAATAACAGTTATAGCGATAATAATAATAATAATAAGGATAATAATAACAGTTATAGCGATAATAATAATAGTAATAAGGATAATAATAACAGGTATAGCGATAATAATAATAATAATAATAAGGCTAATAATAATAGTTATAAGGATAAAGACAAGAGGAATACTGATAATGGTAATAGTAATAAGAATAATAATAACAGATATAGCGATAATAATAATAGTATTAAGGATAAAGGCAAGAGTAACACGGACAGTAATAATAGTAACAAGAATAATAATAACAGTTATAGCGATAATAATAATAGTAATAAGGATAATAATAATAGTTATAAGGATAAAGACAAGAGTAATAGGGATAGTAACAATAGAATAACCATAATAATAACAGTTATAGCGATAATAATAATAGTAATAAGGATAATAATAATAATAATAATAATGATAATAGTAATAGTTATAAGGATAAAGACAAGAGGAATACGGATAATAGTAATAGTAATAAGAATAATAATAACAGTTATAGCGATAATAATAATAATAATAAGGATAATAATAACAGTTATAGCGATTATAATAATAATAATAAGGATAATAATAATAGTTATAATGATAAAGGCAAGAGTAATACGGATAGTAACAATAGAATAAGCATAATAATAACAGTTATAGCGATAATAATAATAGTAATAAGGATAATAATAACAGGTATAGCGATAATAATAATAATAATAATAAGGCTAATAATAATAGTTATAAGGATAAAGACAAGAGGAATACTGATAATGGTAATAGTAATAAGAATAATAATAACAGATATAGGGATAATAATAATAGTATTAAGGATAAAGGCAAGAGTAACACGGACAGTAATAATAGTAACAAGAATAATTATAACAGTTATAGCGATAATAATAATAGTAATAAGGATAATAATAACAGTTATAGCGATAATAAAAATAGTAATAAGGATAATAATAATAGTTATAGGGATAAACACAAGGGCAATAGGGATAATAATAATAGTAATAAGAATAATAATAACAGTTATAGCGACAATAATAATAATAATAAGGATAATAATAATAGTTATAAGCGTAAAGACAAGAGTAATAGGGATGATAATAATAGTAACAAGAATAATAATAACAGTTATAGCGGTAATAATAATAGTATTAAGGATAAAGGCAAGAGTAATACGGACAGTAACAATAGTAACAGGAATAATAATAACAGTTATAGCGATAATAATAATAGTAATAAGGATAATAATAACAGTTATAGCGATAATAATAATAGTAATAAGGAGAAAGACAAGAGGAATAGGGATAATAATAATAGTAACAAGAATAATAATAACAGTTATAGCGATAATAATAATAGTATCAAGGATAATAATAACAGTTATAGCGATAATAATAATAATAGTAAGGATAATAATAATAGTTATAAGGATAAATACAAGAGGAATAGGGATAATAGTAATAGTAATAAGAATAATAATAACAGTTATAGCGATAATAATAATAGTTATAAGGAGAAAGACAAGAGGAATAGGGATAATAATAATAGTAACAAGAATAATAATAACAGTTAGAGCGATAATAATAATAGTAATAAGGATAATGATAATAGTTATAAGGATAAAGACAAGAGTAATAGAGATAGTAACAATAGAATAAGCATAATAATAACAGTTATAGCGATAATAATAATAGTAATAAGAATAATAATAACAGTTATAGCGATAATAATAATAGCATTAATGATAATAATAACAGTTATAGCGATAATAATAATAGTTATAAGGATAAAGGCAAGAGTAATACGGATAGTAACAATAGAATAAGCATAATAATAACAGTTATAGCGATAATAATAATAGTAATAACAATTATAATAACAGTTATAGCGATAATAATAATAGTAATAAGAATAATAATAACAGTTATAGCGATAATAATAATAGTATTAAGCATAATAATAACAGTTATAGCGATAATAATAATAGTTATAAGGAGAGAGACAAGAGGAATAGGGGTAATAATAGTAGTAACAAGAATAATAATAACAGTTATAGCGATAATAATAATAGTATTAAGGATAAAGGCAAGAGTAATACGGACAGTATTAATAGTAACAAGAATAATAATACCAGTAGTAGCGATAATAATAATAGTAATAAGGATAATAATAATAGTTATAAGGATAAAGACAAGAGTAATAGGGATAGTAACAATAGAATAACCATAATAATAACAGTTATAGCGATAATAATAATAGTAATAAGGATAATAATAACAGTTATAGCGATAATAAAAATAGTAATAAGGATAATAATAATAGTTATAGGGATAAACACAAGGGCAATAGGGATAATAATAATAGTAATAAGAATAATAATAACAGTTATAGCGACAATAATAATAATAATAAGGATAATAATAATAGTTATAAGGATAAAGACAAGAGTAATAGGGATAGTAACAATAGAATAACCATAATAATAACAGTTATAGCGATAATAATAATAGTAATAAGGATAATAATAACAGTTATAGCGATAATAATAATAGTATCAAGGATAATAATAACAGTTATAGCGATAATAATAATAATAGTAAGGATAATAATAATAGTTATAAGGATAAATACAAGAGGAATAGGGATAATAGTAATAGTAATAAGAATAATAATAACAGTTATAGCGATAATAATAATAGTTATAAGGAGAAAGACAAGAGTAATAGAGATAGTAACAATAGAATAAGCATAATAATAACAGTTATAGCGATAATAATAATAGTAATAAGGATAATAATAACAGTTATAGCGATAATAATAATAGCATTAAGGATAATAATAACAGTTATAGCGATAATAATAATAGTTATAAGGATAAAGGCAAGAGTAACACGGATAGTAACAATAGAATAAGCATAATAATAACAGTTATAGCGATAATAATAATAGTAATAACAATTATAATAACAGTTATAGCGATAATAATAATAGTAATAAGAATAATAATAACAGTTATAGCGATAATAATAATAGTATTAAGCATAATAATAACAGTTATAGCGATAATAATAATAGTTATAAGGAGAGAGACAAGAGGAATAGGGGTAATAATAGTAGTAACAAGAATAATAATAACAGTTATAGCGATAATAATAATAGTATTAAGGATAAAGGCAAGAGTAATACGGACAGTATTAATAGTAACAAGAATAATAATACCAGTTGTAGCGATAATAATAATAGTAATAAGGATAATAATAATAGTTATAAGGATATAGACAAGAATAATAGGGATAGTAACAATAGAATAAGCATAATAATAACAGTTATAGCGATAATAATAATAGTAATAAGGATAATAATAACAGGTATAGCGATAATAATAATAATAATAATAAGGATAATAATAATAGTTATAAGGATAAAGACAACAGTAATACGGATAGTAACAATAGTAATAAGAATAATAATAACAGTTATAGCGATAATAATAATAGTAACAAGAATAATAATAACAACAGTTATAGCGATAATAATAATAGTTATAAGGAGAAAGACAAGAGGAATAGGGATAATAATAATAGTAACAAGAATAATAATAACAGTTATAGCGATAATAATAATAGTAATAAGGATAATGATAATAGTTATAAGGATAAAGACAAGAGTAATAGAGATAGTAACAATAGAATAAGCATAATAATAACAGTTATAGCGATAATAATAATAGTAATAAGGATAATAATAACAGTTATAGCGATAATAATAATAGTAATAAGGATAATAATAATAATAATAATAATGATAATAGTAATAGTTATAAGGATAAAGACAAGAGGAATACGGATAATAGTAATAGTAATAAGAATAATAATAACAGTTATAGCGATAATAATAATAATAATAAGGATAATAATAACAGTTATAGCGATAATAATAATAATAATAAGGATAATAATAATAGTTATAATGATAAAGGCAAGAGTAATACGGATAGTAACAATAGAATAAGCATAATAATAACAGTTATAGCGATAATAATAATAGTAATAAGGATTATAATAACAGGTATAGCGATAATAATAATAATAATAATAAGGCTAATAATAATAGTTATAAGGATAAAGACAAGAGGAATACTGATAATGGTAATAGTAATAAGAATAATAATAACAGATATAGCGATAATAATAATAGTATTAAGGATAAAGGCAAGAGTAACACGGACAGTAATAATAGTAACAAGAATAATAATAACAGTTATAGCGATAATAATAATAGTAATAAGGATAATAATAACAGTTATAGCGATAATAAAAATAGTAATAAGGATAATAATAATAGTTATATGGATAAACACAAGGGCAATAGGGATAATAATAATAGTAATAAGAATAATAATAACAGTTATAGCGACAATAATAATAATAATAAGGATAATAATAATAGTTATAAGCGTAAAGACAAGAGTAATAGGGATAATAATAATAGTAACAAGAATAATAATAACAGTTATAGCGGTAATAATAATAGTATTAAGGATAAAGGCAAGAGTAATACGGACAGTAACAATAGTAACAGGAATAATAATAACAGTTATAGCGATAATAATAATAGTAATAAGGATAATAATAACAGTTATAGCGATAATAATAATAGTAATAAGGAGAAAGACAAGAGGAATAGGGATAATAATAATAGTAACAAGAATAATAATAACAGTTATAGCGATAATAATAATAGTATCAAGGATAATAATAACAGTTATAGCGATAATAATAATAATAGTTATAAGGATAAATACAAGAGGAATAGGGATAATAGTAATAGTAATAAGAATAATAATAACAGTTATAGCGATAATAATAATAGTTATAAGGAGAAAGACAAGAGGAATAGGGATAATAATAATAGTAACAAGAATAATAATAACAGTTAGAGCGATAATAATAATAGTAATAAGGATAATGATAATAGTTATAAGGATAAAGACAAGAGTAATAGAGATAGTAACAATAGAATAAGCATAATAATAACAGTTATAGCGATAATAATAATAGTAATAAGAATAATAATAACAGTTATAGCGATAATAATAATAGCATTAATGATAATAATAACAGTTATAGCGATAATAATAATAGTTATAAGGATAAAGGCAAGAGTAATACGGATAGTAACAATAGAATAAGCATAATAATAACAGTTATAGCGATAATAATAATAGTAATAACAATTATAATAACAGTTATAGCGATAATAATAATAGTAATAAGAATAATAATAACAGTTATAGCGATAATAATAATAGTATTAAGCATAATAATAACAGTTATAGCGATAATAATAATAGTTATAAGGAGAGAGACAAGAGGAATAGGGGTAATAATAGTAGTAACAAGAATAATAATAACAGTTATAGCGATAATAATAATAGTATTAAGGATAAAGGCAAGAGTAATACGGACAGTATTAATAGTAACAAGAATAATAATACCAGTAGTAGCGATAATAATAATAGTAATAAGGATAATAATAATAGTTACAAGGATAAAGACAAGAGTAATAGGGATAGTAACAATAGAATAACCATAATAATAACAGTTATAGCGATAATAATAATAGTAATAAGGATAATAATAACAGGTATAGCGATAATAATAATAATAATAATAAGGATAATAATAATAGTTATAAGGATAAAGACAACAGTAATACGGATAGTAACAATAGTAATAAGAATAATAATAACAGTTATAGCGATAATAATAATAGTAACAAGAATAATAATAACAGTTATAGCGATAATAATAATAGTTATAAGGAGAAAGACAAGAGGAATAGGGATAATAATAATAGTAATAAGAATAACAATAACAGTTATTAGCGATAATAATAATAGTTATAAGGATAAAGACAAGAGTAATACGGATAGTAACAATAGAATAAGGATAATAATAACAGTTATAGCGATAATAATAATAATAATAAGGATAATAATAATAGTTATAAGGATAAAGACAAGAGTAATAGGGATAGTAACAATAGAATAAGCATAATAATAACAGTTATAGCGATAATAATAATAGTAATAAGAATAATAATAACAGTTATTAGCGATAATAATAATAGTTATAATGATAAAGGCAAGAGTAATACGGATAGTAACAATAGAATAAGTATAATAACAACAGTTATAGCGATAATAATAATAGTAATAAGAATAATAATAACAGTTATAGCGATAATAATAATAGTTATAAGGAGAAAGACAAGAGGAATAGGGATAATAAAAATAGTAACAAGAATATTATCACCAGTTATAGCGATAATAATAATAATTATAAGGATAATAATAATAGTTATAAGGAGAAAGACAAGAGGAATAGGTATAATATGATAGTAACAAGAATAATAATAACAGTTATAGCGATAATAATAATAGTATTAAGGATAAAGGCAAGAGTAATACGGACAGTAATAATAGTAACAAGAATAATAATAACAGTTATAGCGATAATAATAATAGTTATAAGGATAATAATAATAGTATTAAGGATAATAATAACAGTTATAGCGATAATAATAATAGTAATAAGGATAATAATAATAGTTATAGGGATAAAGACAAGGGCAATAGGGATAATAATAATAGTAATAAGAATAATAATAACAGTTATAGCGACAATAATAATAATAATAAGGATAATAATAATAGTTATAAGGATAAAGGCAAGAGTAATAGGGATAGTAACAATAAAATAACCATAATAATAACAGTTATAGCGATAATAATAATAGTATTAAGGATAATAATAACAGTTATAGCGATAATAATAATAGTAATAAGGATAAACACAAGAGTAATACCGATAGTAACAATAGAATAAGGATAATAATAACAGTTATAGCGATAATAATAATAGTAATAAGGAGAAAGACAAGAGGAATAGGGATAATAATAATAGTAACAAGCATAATAATAACAGTTATAGCGATAATAATAATAGTAATAAGGATAATAATAACAGTTATAGCGATAATAATAATAGTAATAAGGATAATAATAATAGTTATAAGGATAAAGACAAGAGTAATACCGATAGTAACAATAGAATAAGGATAATAATAACAGTTATAGCGACAATAATAGTAGTAATAAGGATAATAATAATAGTTATAAGGATAAAGACAAGGGCATTAGGGATAATAATAATAGTAATAAGAATAACAATAACAGTTATTAGCGATAATAATAATAGTTATAAGGATAAAGACAAGAGTAATACGGATAGTAACAATAGAATAAGGATAATAATAACAGTTATAGCGATAATAATAGTAGTAATAACAATAATAATAACAGTTGTAGCGATAATAATAATAGTAAAAAGGATTAATAATAATAGTTATATGGATAAAGACAAGAGTAATACGGATAGTAACAATAGTAATAAGTATAATAATAACAGTTATAGCGATAATAATAATAGTAATAAGAATAATAATAACAGTTATAGCGACAATAATAATAATAATAAGGATAATAATAATAGTTACAAGGAGAAAGACAAGAGGAATAGGGATAATAATAATAGTAACAAGAATAATAATAACAGTTAGAGCGATAATAATAATAGTAATAAGGATAATGATAATAGTTATAAGGATAAAGACAAGAGTAATACGGATAGTAACAATAGAATAAGTATAATAATAACAGTTATAGCGATAATAATAATAGTATTAAGGATAATAATAACAGTTATAGCGATAATAATAATAATAATAAGGATAATAATAATAGTTATAAGGATAAAGACAAGAGTAATAGGGATAGTAACAATAGAATAAGCTTAATAATAACAGTTATAGCGATAATAATAATAGTAATAAGAATAATAATAACAGTTATTAGCGATAATAATAATAGTTATAATGATAAAGGCAAGAGTAATACGGATAGTAACAATAGAATAAGTATAATAATAACAGTTATAGCGATAATAATAATAATAATAAGGATAATAATAATAGTTATAAGGAGAAAGACAAGAGGAATAGCGATAATAATAATAGTAACAAGAATAATAATAACAGTTATAGCGATAATAATAATAGTAATAAGGATAATAATAACAGTAATAGCGATAATAATAATAATAGTAAGGATAATAATAATAATGATAATAATAATAATAATAAGGATATAGACAAGAATAATAGGGATAGTAACAATAGAATAAGCATAATAATAACAGTTATAGCGATAATAATAATAGTAATAAGGATAATAATAATAGTTATAAGGATAAAGGCAAGAGTAATAGGGATAGTAACAATAAAATAACCATAATAATAACAGTTATAGCGATAATAATAATAGTATTAAGGATAATAATAACAGTTATAGCGATAATAATAATAGTAATAAGGATAATAATAATAGTTATAAGGATAAACACAAGAGTAATACCGATAGTAACAATAGAATAAGGATAATAATAACAGTTATAGCGATAATAATAGTAGTAATAGCGATAATAATAATAGTAATAAGGATAATAATAACAGTTATAGCGATAATAATAATAGTAATAAGGAGAAAGACAAGAGGAATAGGGATAATAATAATAGTAACAAGTATAATAATAACAGTTATAGCGATAATAATAATAGTATCAAGGATAATAATAACAGTAATAGCGATAATAATAATAATAGTAAGGATAATAATAATAATGATAATAATAATAATAATAAGGATATAGACAAGAATAATAGGGATAGTAACAATAGAATAAGCATAATAATAACAGTTATAGCGATAATAATAATAGTAATAAGGATAATAATAACAGGTATAGCGATAATAATAATAATAATAAGGATAATAATAATAGTCATAAGGATAAAGACAAGAGGAATAGGGATAATAATAATAGTAACAAGAATAATAATAACCGTTATAGCGATAATAATAATAGTAATAAGGATAATGATAATAGTTATAAGGATAAAGACAAGAGTAATAGAGATAGTAACAATAGAATAAGCATAATAATAACAGTTATAGCGATAATAATAATAGTAATAAGGATAATAATAACAGTTATAGCGATAATAATAATAGTAATAAGGATAATAATAATAGTTATAAGGATAAAGACAAGAGTAATACCGATAGTAACAATAGAATAAGGATAATAATAACAGTTATAGCGACAATAATAGTAGTAATAAGGATAATAATAATAGTTATAAGGATAAAGACAAGGGCATTAGGGATAATAATAATAGTAATAAGAATAACAATAACAGTTATTAGCGATAATAATAATAGTTATAAGGATAAAGACAAGAGTAATACGGATAGTAACAATAGAATAAGGATAATAATAACAGTTATAGCGATAATAATAGTAGTAATAACAATAATAATAACAGTTGTAGCGATAATAATAATAGTAAAAAGGATTAATAATAATAGTTATATGGATAAAGACAAGAGTAATACGGATAGTAACAATAGTAATAAGAATAATAATAACAGTTATAGCGATAATAATAATAGTAACAAGAATAATAATAACAGTTATAGCGATAATAATAATAATAATAAGGATAATAATAATAGTTATAAGGAGAAAGACAAGAGTAATAGAGATAGTAACAATAGAATAGGCATAATAATAACAGTTATAGCGATAATAATAATAGTAATAACAATAATAATAACAGTTGTAGCGATAATAATAATAGTAAAAAGGATTAATAATAATAGTTATATGGATAAAGACAAGAGTAATACGGATAGTAACAATACTAATAAGAATAATAATAACAGTTATAGCGATAATAATAATAGTAACAAGAATAATAATAACAGTTATAGCGATAATAATAATAATAATAAGGATAATAATAATAGTTATAAGGAGAAAGACAAGAGTAATAGAGATAGTAACAATAGAATAGGCATAATAATAACAGTTATAGCGATAATAATAATAGTAATAACAATAATAATAACAGTTGTAGCGATAATAATAATAGTAAAAAGGATTAATAATAATAGTTATATGGATAAAGACAAGAGTAATACGGATAGTAACAATAGTAATAAGAATAATAATAACAGTTATAGCGATAATAATAATAGTAACAAGAATAATAATAACAGTTATAGCGATAATAATAATAATAATAAGGATAATAATAATAGTTATAATGATAAAGGCAAGAGTAATACGGATAGTAACAATAGAATAAGTATAATAATAACAGTTATAGCGATAATAATAATAGTAATAAGAATAATAATAACAGTTATAGCGATAATAATAATAGTTATAAGGAGAAAGACAAGAGGAGTAGGTATAATATAATAGTAACAAGAATAATAATAACAGTTATAGCGATAATAATAATAGTATTAAGGATAAAGGCAAGAGTAATACGGACAGTAATAATTGTAACAAGAATAATAATAACAGTTATAGCGATAATAATAATAGTAATAAGGATAATAATAATAGTTATAGGGATAAAGACAAGAGTAATAGGGATAATAATAATAGTAACAAGAATAATAATAACAGTTATAGCGATAATAATAATAGTATTAAGGATAAAGGCAAGAGTAATACGGACAGTAATAATTGTAACAAGAATAATAATAACAGTTATAGCGATAATAATAATAGTAATAAGGATAATAATAATAGTTATAGGGATAAAGACAAGAGTAATAGGGATAATAATAATAGTAACAAGAATAATAATAACAGTTATAGCGATAATAATAATAATAATAAGGATAATAATAATAGTTATAAGGAGAAAGACAAGAGGAATAGGGATAATAATAATAGTAACAAGAATAATAGTAACAGTTATAGCGATAATAATAATAGTAATAAGGATAATAATAATAGTTATAAGGATAAAGACAAGGGCAATAGGGATAATAATAATAGTAACAAGAATAATAATAACAGTTATAGCGATAATAATAATAATAATAAGGATAATAATAATAGTTATAAGGAGAAAGACAAGAGGAATAGGGATAATAATAATAGTAACAAGAATAATAATAACAGTTATAGCGATAATAATAGTAGTAATAACAATAATAATAACAGCTGTAGCGATAATAATAATAGTAAAAAGGATTAATAATAATAGTTATATGGATAAAGACAAGAGTAATACGGATAGTAACAATAGTAATAAGAATAATAATAACAGTTATAGCGATAATAATAATAGTAACAAGAATAATAATAACAGTTATAGCGATAATAATAATAATAATAAGGATAATAATAATAGTTATAAGGATAAAGGCAAGAGTAATAGGGATAGTAACAATAAAATAACCATAATAATAACAGTTATAGCGATAATAATAATAGTATTAAGGATAAAGGCAAGAGTAATACGGACAGTAATAATTGTAACAAGAATAATAATAACAGTTATAGCGATAATAATAATAGTAATAAGGATAATAATAATAGTTATAGGGATAAAGACAAGAGTAATAGGGATAATAATAATAGTAACAAGAATAATAATAACAGTTATAGCGATAATAATAATAGTATTAAGGATAAAGGCAAGAGTAATACGGACAGTAATAATTGTAACAAGAATAATAATAACAGTTATAGCGATAATAATAATAGTAATAAGGATAATAATAATAGTTATAGGGATAAAGACAAGAGTAATAGGGATAATAATAATAGTAACAAGAATAATAATAACAGTTATAGCGATAATAATAATAATAATAAGGATAATAATAATAGTTATAAGGAGAAAGACAAGAGGAATAGGGATAATAATAATAGTAACAAGAATAATAGTAACAGTTATAGCGATAATAATAATAGTAATAAGGATAATAATAATAGTTATAAGGATAAAGACAAGGGCAATAGGGATAATAATAATAGTAACAAGAATAATAATAACAGTTATAGCGATAATAATAATAATAATAAGGATAATAATAATAGTTATAAGGAGAAAGACAAGAGGAATAGGGATAATAATAATAGTAACAAGAATAATAATAACAGTTATAGCGATAATAATAGTAGTAATAACAATAATAATAACAGCTGTAGCGATAATAATAATAGTAAAAAGGATTAATAATAATAGTTATATGGATAAAGACAAGAGTAATACGGATAGTAACAATAGTAATAAGAATAATAATAACAGTTATAGCGATAATAATAATAGTAACAAGAATAATAATAACAGTTATAGCGATAATAATAATAATAATAAGGATAATAATAATAGTTATAAGGAGAAAGACAAGAGTAATAGAGATAGTAACAATAGAATAGGCATAATAATAACAGTTATAGCGATAATAATAATAGTAATAACAATAATAATAACAGTTGTAGCGATAATAATAATAGTAAAAAGGATTAATAATAATAGTTATATGGATAAAGACAAGAGTAATACGGATAGTAACAATAGTAATAAGAATAATAATAACAGTTATAGCGATAATAATAATAGTAACAAGAATAATAATAACAGTTATAGCGATAATAATAATAATAATAAGGATAATAATAATAGTTATAATGATAAAGGCAAGAGTAATACGGATAGTAACAATAGAATAAGTATAATAATAACAGTTATAGCGATAATAATAATAGTAATAAGAATAATAATAACAGTTATAGCGATAATAATAATAGTTATAAGGAGAAAGACAAGAGGAGTAGGTATAATATAATAGTAACAAGAATAATAATAACAGTTATAGCGATAATAATAATAGTATTAAGGATAAAGGCAAGAGTAATACGGACAGTAATAATTGTAACAAGAATAATAATAACAGTTATAGCGATAATAATAATAGTAATAAGGATAATAATAATAGTTATAGGGATAAAGACAAGAGTAATAGGGATAATAATAATAGTAACAAGAATAATAATAACAGTTATAGCGATAATAATAATAGTATTAAGGATAAAGGCAAGAGTAATACGGACAGTAATAATTGTAACAAGAATAATAATAACAGTTATAGCGATAATAATAATAGTAATAAGGATAATAATAATAGTTATAGGGATAAAGACAAGAGTAATAGGGATAATAATAATAGTAACAAGAATAATAATAACAGTTATAGCGATAATAATAATAGTATTAAGGATAAAGGCAAGAGTAATACGGACAGTAATAATTGTAACAAGAATAATAATAACAGTTATAGCGATAATAATAATAGTAATAAGGATAATAATAATAGTTATAGGGATAAAGACAAGAGTAATAGGGATAATAATAATAGTAACAAGAATAATAATAACAGTTATAGCGATAATAATAATAATAATAAGGATAATAATAATAGTTATAAGGAGAAAGACAAGAGGAATAGGGATAATAATAATAGTAACAAGAATAATAGTAACAGTTATAGCGATAATAATAATAGTAATAAGGATAATAATAATAGTTATAAGGATAAAGACAAGGGCAATAGGGATAATAATAATAGTAACAAGAATAATAATAACAGTTATAGCGATAATAATAATAATAATAAGGATAATAATAATAGTTATAAGGAGAAAGACAAGAGGAATAGGGATAATAATAATAGTAACAAGAATAATAATAACAGTTATAGCGATAATAATAGTAGTAATAACAATAATAATAACAGCTGTAGCGATAATAATAATAGTAAAAAGGATTAATAATAATAGTTATATGGATAAAGACAAGAGTAATACGGATAGTAACAATAGTAATAAGAATAATAATAACAGTTATAGCGATAATAATAATAGTAACAAGAATAATAATAACAGTTATAGCGATAATAATAATAATAATAAGGATAATAATAATAGTTATAAGGATAAAGGCAAGAGTAATACTGATAGTAACAATAAAATAACCATAATAATAACAGTTATAGCGATAATAATAATAGTAATAAGGATAATAATAATAGTTATAGGGATAAAGACAAGAGTAATAGGGATAATAATAATAGTAACAAGAATAATAATAACAGTTATAGCGATAATAATAATAGTATTAAGGATAAAGGCAAGAGTAATACGGACAGTAATAATTGTAACAAGAATAATAATAACAGTTATAGCGATAATAATAATAGTAATAAGGATAATAATAATAGTTATAGGGATAAAGACAAGAGTAATAGGGATAATAATAATAGTAACAAGAATAATAATAACAGTTATAGCGATAATAATAATAATAATAAGGATAATAATAATAGTTATAAGGAGAAAGACAAGAGGAATAGGGATAATAATAATAGTAACAAGAATAATAGTAACAGTTATAGCGATAATAATAATAGTAATAAGGATAATAATAATAGTTATAAGGATAAAGACAAGGGCAATAGGGATAATAATAATAGTAACAAGAATAATAATAACAGTTATAGCGATAATAATAATAATAATAAGGATAATAATAATAGTTATAAGGAGAAAGACAAGAGGAATAGGGATAATAATAATAGTAACAAGAATAATAATAACAGTTATAGCGATAATAATAGTAGTAATAACAATAATAATAACAGCTGTAGCGATAATAATAATAGTAAAAAGGATTAATAATAATAGTTATATGGATAAAGACAAGAGTAATACGGATAGTAACAATAGTAATAAGAATAATAATAACAGTTATAGCGATAATAATAATAGTAACAAGAATAATAATAACAGTTATAGCGATAATAATAATAATAATAAGGATAATAATAATAGTTATAAGGAGAAAGACAAGAGTAATAGAGATAGTAACAATAGAATAGGCATAATAATAACAGTTATAGCGATAATAATAATAGTAATAACAATAATAATAACAGTTGTAGCGATAATAATAATAGTAAAAAGGATTAATAATAATAGTTATATGGATAAAGACAAGAGTAATACGGATAGTAACAATAGTAATAAGAATAATAATAACAGTTATAGCGATAATAATAATAGTAACAAGAATAATAATAACAGTTATAGCGATAATAATAATAATAATAAGGATAATAATAATAGTTATAATGATAAAGGCAAGAGTAATACGGATAGTAACAATAGAATAAGTATAATAATAACAGTTATAGCGATAATAATAATAGTAATAAGAATAATAATAACAGTTATAGCGATAATAATAATAGTTATAAGGAGAAAGACAAGAGGAGTAGGTATAATATAATAGTAACAAGAATAATAATAACAGTTATAGCGATAATAATAATAGTATTAAGGATAAAGGCAAGAGTAATACGGACAGTAATAATTGTAACAAGAATAATAATAACAGTTATAGCGATAATAATAATAGTAATAAGGATAATAATAATAGTTATAGGGATAAAGACAAGAGTAATAGGGATAATAATAATAGTAACAAGAATAATAATAACAGTTATAGCGATAATAATAATAGTATTAAGGATAAAGGCAAGAGTAATACGGACAGTAATAATTGTAACAAGAATAATAATAACAGTTATAGCGATAATAATAATAGTAATAAGGATAATAATAATAGTTATAGGGATAAAGACAAGAGTAATAGGGATAATAATAATAGTAACAAGAATAATAATAACAGTTATAGCGATAATAATAATAATAATAAGGATAATAATAATAGTTATAAGGAGAAAGACAAGAGGAATAGGGATAATAATAATAGTAACAAGAATAATAGTAACAGTTATAGCGATAATAATAATAGTAATAAGGATAATAATAATAGTTATAAGGATAAAGACAAGGGCAATAGGGATAATAATAATAGTAACAAGAATAATAATAACAGTTATAGCGATAATAATAATAATAATAAGGATAATAATAATAGTTATAAGGAGAAAGACAAGAGGAATAGGGATAATAATAATAGTAACAAGAATAATAATAACAGTTATAGCGATAATAATAGTAGTAATAACAATAATAATAACAGCTGTAGCGATAATAATAATAGTAAAAAGGATTAATAATAATAGTTATATGGATAAAGACAAGAGTAATACGGATAGTAACAATAGTAATAAGAATAATAATAACAGTTATAGCGATAATAATAATAGTAACAAGAATAATAATAACAGTTATAGCGATAATAATAATAATAATAAGGATAATAATAATAGTTATAAGGATAAAGGCAAGAGTAATAGGGATAGTAACAATAAAATAACCATAATAATAACAGTTATAGCGATAATAATAATAGTATTAAGGATAAAGGCAAGAGTAATACGGACAGTAATAATTGTAACAAGAATAATAATAACAGTTATGGCGATAATAATAATAGTAATAAGGATAATAATAATAGTTATAGGGATAAAGACAAGAGTAATAGGGATAATAATAATAGTAACAAGAATAATAATAACAGTTATAGCGATAATAATAATAGTATTAAGGATAAAGGCAAGAGTAATACGGACAGTAATAATTGTAACAACAATAATAATAACAGTTATAGCGATAATAATAATAGTAATAAGGATAATAATAATAGTTATAGGGATAAAGACAAGAGTAATAGGGATAATAATAATAGTAACAAGAATAATAATAACAGTTATAGCGATAATAATAATAATAATAAGGATAATAATAATAGTTATAAGGAGAAAGACAAGAGGAATAGGGATAATAATAATAGTAACAAGAATAATAGTAACAGTTATAGCGATAATAATAATAGTAATAAGGATAATAATAATAGTTATAAGGATAAAGACAAGGGCAATAGGGATAATAATAATAGTAACAAGAATAATAATAACAGTTATAGCGATAATAATAATAATAATAAGGATAATAATAATAGTTATAAGGAGAAAGACAAGAGGAATAGGGATAATAATAATAGTAACAAGAATAATAATAACAGTTATAGCGATAATAATAGTAGTAATAACAATAATAATAACAGCTGTAGCGATAATAATAATAGTAAAAAGGATTAATAATAATAGTTATATGGATAAAGACAAGAGTAATACGGATAGTAACAATAGTAATAAGAATAATAATAACAGTTATAGCGATAATAATAATAGTAACAAGAATAAT